>CAXIVM010002803.1:0-25901 GCA_964035705.1 Porites rus | reverse complement strand
ATATGCGCTTGGCCAGGTCAGGATCAAAGCCAAGTGGCAACATGGATCGGTGATCATCGCCTTCCAAGACCGTGCCACTGTGCCACAGGATACACTGGTTGTGGCCATGCGAGGGATCTTCACCTTTGTGATGGTGAATTCGTGCCATTCCACCTGCAGACCTCGGCGATCACGGAACACAGGCAGGTTCAAAGGGAGCGTGCGATCCCAAGCAACCGAACAGGGGTTCTTGACACCAGGAGTGGTGTAGCGCGAAATTTGGAAGCATACCCAAGGGGAATCACAATCAAGGGCATGGACAAACGGCTGTTGTGTGTGCCAATCGGAGATGAGCTGTTGAAGCATGACAAAATCAATGGCATCACATGCTAAGGGGAATTGGTGCAAACACATTGGCTGCATCTTCCATGGAATGTTCAAGTCGAGCGCTCCAGCCTGCCTGCATGTAGCGGGGCAGAATCTTTTCAAGCATCTTCTGTCGGTACCAGCCGGCGAATTCACCGGCGTCATGTTGTTCATCCGCCGAATGGCCATCAAACCATTCGGTGAGGAGAGTTCCCAAAAAGCTAGCATCACATGGGTTGGTCAGTCGCCCAGCTTGACCCACAAGCAAATCGAGCAGCCTGGCTTCCCATGGACCCCAAATTGCCGTATTGAAAGTTTGACTCATAGTGCAGCTCCATGTCTGGGCCAGGATGACGCTATGGAGATAGCATTGTGTCCCAGGGTTGGCCCAGGTGACTGTCATGACCGACTTGGTCACTTTCTCAACCGTTGGGAGATGGCGTTGGCCAACCGTGAGCGCTGCAGATTGGCCAATCTGATCTGCCAACTGCGTGATCCCATTTCCGGACAGCTTCAGGAGCAGTTGGTGAAGTTCGGATGCTTCGGGCGTCCGGAGACTCAAATCCAACCTCCATGGGATGGCCACGGCCGCATCCTGAGGGAGGTTCTCCTGGTTCACAGGGGGAGTGCCGAGAACTTATGTACCACCGACTACTGTTGTCCAAGATGTGCAATCCTTTCCATCAGGGCACGAAGCTCTTCTGAAGTCAGCGGAGGCGTCTGTTGGGCTTGAGTTGCTGAGCCTGCATGTCCCAGGTGAGGTATGCCCATTTGTTGTCCTCCGTAAGGATGCCTTTGGAGCGAGGTTCGACACCAAGGCGTCGTCTTTTGCCTCCAGTTGCAGTTGTGTGGCCCGGTGTGCAAGCTCCTGGAAACAATGGAGAAACAGGGTGATCCTCAGCGGTGTCGACACGTCGCCACTTTGCTTGCGGCTATTCCAGTCCCGAGCCTTGGAGAGCATGCTCGACATGATGCTCCCACGGCCGCACTGCATGAAGAACATGAAGCTTTTGTCCAAGTTGAGCTGCGTCAAGGCATCCTCCTGCCGGAGGGTCAGGCGAGCCAGCATGTGAAGAAGCTCGTCGTCTCTGCCGCCACTCGAGGTTGAGGCCGAGGAGTTTGAGAATCTTGGTGCACGGCCCCGGCATGATTGGCAGCTCCATTGGATGGCGTGGTGCGAGCACGCTTGCCTAAGTTCTGACTGCAGGCTTCCAGGAGATCCGTAAAGCTCTGATCGTCGGGCTGCATCTCCTCTCCCATCATGCTTGGAATGATTGCACCAAAAAGACCAGTCTTGGGCCAGTGTGTGCTCCACTTCATGAAGTGCTGCATTGAAGTCCAATATTTGTGCATACAACGAGTCGGACATGGATGCCGTCACTTCATTTGGCTTGTCTTCAATTGAGTGCCAGGCCCAGGCAATCGGGTTCATCCCGTGCAAGTGGGCGATGAAGTGAAAAATCACATCCTGCGGAAGCCGTGAAGTGGGAATTTCTGGATGATGTGACAGCCATCGGACGGATCGATGAAACCATGTCAAACGTGCTTCAGGTGTGAACGCCAATTCAACCAAGAGCTGTGGCAATGAAGTTCCAAGCAACGAATGAGCCAATTCACTGTGCCAGTCTGGAGTAAAGGATGAATTGTGCAATCCGAAATCACCACAGGGAATGGGGCTCACTGATGTCATCTCTGAGGCCATCTGTGGCTGAGTCACGGACATGGTCGAATCTCCAAACCTCTGATCACGCGCCCAATTGCAAAGCAAAACCGGGCATGAGGCACGTTGAAAGTGAGTCTTGAGAGCAAGGTCCATTGTGAACGTGGCGTGACAATGCTTACGTGCCAGGTGACCAGGGTGCATATCAACTCTGGGATCAAACGGGAATCCGTCTGGTTTGACAGCATCATGATTCTTCCTAAGGTGACTGACCAAGGCCTTACGACCAATCATGTCATGGCAAATAGGGCATCTGTACATCTTGGCTGACTCCGGGCATGGACCTTCCGGCTGACAGGCAAGCATGTGCTTGATGGTAACCTTGGCAGGCTTTGCAGTGCCTGCCTGTCGAGTGCCAGGATTGGCGACCTCAGCCGTGGCTCGACCGACATGCACGGGGAATTTGTTGTGATGTGCATGGAGGCCAACTTCAGTGAAGAAGGTATTATGGCATGTTTGGCATCGAAATAGCTTTGGCGGAGCCGAATATCCTGGTGATGTAGGCAGATCAGGGGCATCAGTGGGATTGTCCGGGGTCAAATCAATGCCCTGTGCTGCAACTGCCGGAGCATCGGTGTCATCCTGCCCCTGGGCCACAGGCAGTGGCGTGGTGGTCGAAGGATCTGCAGTGGCAGTCCGCATCATGACAGGCATGAATTGGTAAGTGAGATGGATCATATTCTGGCCTGAAAGCACACTCACCTGCATGAGGACACCACATTGATGGCTACGAACATCAGCGCATTGTTGCATGCACAAAATGCACTGGCCTTTGCGCGCTACCTAGATTTGCAAGTCCATGAACATGATCTCTGTGAATGGCTTCATACCCAAGGAGACCCTGATGTTGTTCGCCGTAGTGCCTACGAATGGACCTGGCAGGGATGGCCAAATGGCAAAAAGCACAGTGGTTGGCCAGCTCGGCAACTAGTGCTTGTCGAGGAGAATGCCAGGGATGGATTTGTATCGAAGGTGCATTCTCAGTGCAGGTCTGGCAGCAATAGGCACTATCTGATCCTTGGTGCCGTCGAAATGCAAGCAATTTCGAGTATTGATATGATATTTCAGTCGATATATATCTGTGAATGCTTTGTGACAATGTCTGCAAATTGCACGGCCATTGAGCGTGTCTCGAAGGGGTGCAAACAGGTCTTCGATCATGCATGGTATGCCGTGACTCTCTTTTATGTGTCGTTTCCATGGGCCCACCTGGAAATAGGCTCGATCACATTCAGGGACATTTCAGCACGGGTGCCTGAGGACAGGGATCATCTGTGGATGCAGGGATGGGGATATGGTTCTCAGGATAATCCGGGGTCAGGACACAAATGTCAGGCGTGCTAGACTGCATGGCGAGCTGAGTCAGGTCAGCACGACGAAGGCTCAGCGTGTGTGGGAGGCGGGACTGCTGCTGTTGCAAGTAGAGCCATGGTCGATTCAGGTTGAGTCTGGTATAAAAAGCATGAGTAGTTTCACGTGTGATGTGAACCGGTGACCTGGCCATGGTGTGATGGTGTCTGTGAATCATGCCTACAATTTGTTGAAATCCCTTGGCAATGATTCCCATCTCATGTATTCCGTATGAGATCGTGGGCAGGACACATTAATTGTACAATCTGATTCGGACATGGAAAGGATGGTGTGTGTCCATGAGTCATCGTCTGAGGATCCGAAAATAGATATTGGCCGCTGTGACTCGACGAGTGACCGTGTCGTTGGCGAAAGCATTATAACTTATCATGACACCTAAATAATTGGTCTTGTTGACGATGGGCAATCTCAAGGCAATGTCCGGCAAGTGCAACAAAGGTCCCTCTTTTGGTCGAGAGATCCATCGCTTCAAAAACGTCGGGGCATTTTTGCCAACCAGGCGCATAATAATCATACTTTTGGATTCATTCACCTGGAAACGGTATGCCTTGAGCGTGCGCAAGATATATTGCAGGTCATGATGTCTTCGATGGCTTCGAAATCCTCGGCAACCGGTCTCATTATCCATCTGAGGTGGATGTCGTCTGCATATATGATTATATGAGATTGAATCCACTGCAGGTCATATCTAGTTAGAAGATCATGGAGGATGAGGTATATGCTCAAGGTCCACAGCAAAGGGACGTCTTTTGATCCCTGCTTGATCCCGCGAGAGGCGGTAAACCTGGCCACAAGGTCCTTGTGGGGAACACAATATTCATGCTTCCCAAGCCATGATTGGACAAGATGTCGAAGATCAGAGTTTATCTCGAACAAGTTGATGGCACGAAGCACGTGGGTTCGAATGAATGGCGTCAAACGCCTTTTCAAGATCTAGTGAAATCTGGATGCCTCCCCACAGTTCCTCCGCTCTGGCAAATTGTTGGCACAGAGTTCTAACCGTGCGGCAATGTTCGGATACTAACAGAAGGCAATCACGTGTACCTCGGTGGGGGGAGGTAAGCGAAAAGCGGCATGGTTCTGAGCCTATCGAAGGTGTGGCCCATGAGCAAAATACAATGGATTCCTGTATTAACCGGGTGTTGAAGGCAAATCGGTCGGAGTGCAGCCGGCTTATTGGGCGGTTTGTTGGCTTTACTTAGCATTTGAAGCCAACCCGTGGACCAGTGTGCTGGTGGGGTACCATCTGTGTCGAGCCAGGCATGTTGCACTGCTTGATATACAATCGGTGCAATTGCCTGAACAAAGTGTCTCCACACTACCGCCGGGAAGCCGTTAGTGGTGGGCAATCGACAAAGCCCATCAGCAAGGTCATCCTGGGTGAACGGAATGCTGTTCAGTGGGTGGGGTTGAAGGTCAAAATCGGGATCCGTGAACAATAGATTGAAGTGGGCAATCAATAAATCAAGCTCTTGGCGTGGAATCATGGGTGCACCAAATTGATCATGCATCTGAATCCTGCGGAAAGGCTGCTTGGGGCAGAATTTCCGGATATTTCGATACCATTCATGGATACGATTAGTCATGACATGGGCAACGTTCTCCTGCAAGAATTGATCAAATTTGCGTCGCTTGTTGATTCTGCTGAAGCGTCGAATCTGAGCATGCAGCTTATGAAAGATGGTGCAATGCTTCCAGCTATTAAAAAATGACTTGACATTCACAAGAAAAATATATCTGTATAGGGTACGTGCATGCCACATGCGTGCTGTCATGGAACGAAGCTGGTCAGGTTTGTGTGCACTGGCTTGGACAGGTGGGAAATGTTCAAGACACAACTCACGGATCTGAATTTCCATGTGTAGGCAGTTGCTGACTGGATCTGATGTGTGTCCGGCCCGGTGTCTGAGGATGCAACCCTGAACAGCTTGTTCAAATCTTTCCCATCTGGGTGTAGTCTCTTCATTTCCTGACGCAATCGAAAACGATTGATTGCGGGAATCTGAGTGGGAGGCTTACGAATAGCATGCCACCGTGGGAGGTGGATTAGAAGTGGTCTATGCTGAGGTCCTTGATATATTCCAATCCATTCGAATTTATGATCGACCTGTGCACGAAGGTGTCGCCATCGGACTTGGAAGTTACGAAGAAACACGATGTCGATCCTGGACCGATGTGTTCCGTGCAGGAAAGTGGGTACATACTTTTGATGGCAATGAACAGCTGTTAAGGACAAATCTTGGATCAATTGTTGGAATTGGTGCTTAGCAGCTTGGAGGGCTTGGTTGAAGCGAGGATTAATACTTCCAAGATGGGATGGGTCCTTATTCAGCGGAGTATTGAAGTCACCAGCCAGGATAAGCTGGTGGCCTTTGGGAATGTTCTGTATGCCACGTCTGAATTTGTCCCAAAGATCCTGCCTTGCCAGAAGAAGGCCACGATGGGTCTTCGATGTGTTCCAGGCTGTCAGGTATACTGCATACAGGTCGAAAATCTGGGTGAGCATCAATCTGATGTGCATGAGGCGGCCTGGAATTATGTCATGGTATGCCAGCTGTGACTGTCGAACCAATGTACGGCGGACCATCACCAATAGAGATGCGGACGCCGCATGGCTGTGAACCGGATGATCCATGACTGGACAATGGCAAACAGATCAATGGCTCTGCTTCTTGCACTAATATGACATCTTCCTGCCGTTTGTTGCGCCAGCATAGCCATTCTTGGTATACCAAGCCCCGTGTGGCGTTCTAGGACAGAAGCTTCAGAATAGGTCGTGCAGTCTTCTGCAGCCGTGGAACAGTAGCTCCTGGAGCAGGAATGCGGGAGTGCAGGATCTTAGATTTGAGTCTAGCGGGCACCTCAGCTTCCCACAAAGTCCGACCATGGTAAGATGTGGATCCGGTGGCAATGGCCCTTCGGCATGCACGAAAAACGATCTTTTGATTCGTCGGACACGATGGGCTTTAAACATGGCCGTAACCATACATCGCCCAGATTTCACTAGCTTTTGTGCAGGCTTTGTTTGTGGTCTTCGAAGACTTTGCACTTCCGGCAATTCATGAAATAGATTCGGCAACCCTCACGCCAGATGGGTGTATTTTTTTACCGTAGTCGGGCCGGTAAATTTCAATAGGTGGTATAATTCGAGGGTATGATTCGGGGGTATAATTCGAGGGTATAATTCGCAAATAATTCGCAACTTTGAAGTTGTATGGTTGGATTAGCCGGACTTCCAGCAGTAGGCCCACCCTACGCCGAGGCAATAGGCAAGCAACATCTGTTAGATGCTAGGCAGATTAGGCAAATGCATTCTTCCACCAAAGACTCCAGTGGTCCTCTTGCAAGCCCCACCAAAACAACCAAGATGTGGGATAGGTAGGAGACTTAGGAGACTGTGTAGAGATGCGTGATTCGGATAAGAATATTATAAATACCCCTAGGATATGAGTTTTACTCTTCCCATAAAAAGACCCAAATAATTTTGGCCAAATTAAATGCCCATAAATCACCATTAATTCATGGACATCTTGGTTCTTACGTATAATGTTTTAAAAAGTATAATTCGGGGGTATAAATCGCTCAAATCGAACTTCCAACCACTACATCAAGAAATACACGCCAAAAAGGTACAAACCCAAATCTAAATCAAAAAGAAAAATTGCTTCAACACTAAAATTCAATCCTCCCAAATTAAAAACCGGATATATCTACAGCTAGCTAATAAAACATAAACCACTAACTAATAAATAAACATTTCGCAAAAAATAATTACAATTCCCCATAACAACAAACAAAATTAAAGAAAGCGGCCGATCTCGAATAAATATAACGCTTAATTTCAATATATAAACAAATATATTCAATATAAATTTATTATTATTTCCCATATTCAATAATATCTATAAAAAAATATAATTTATATATAAGAATATAAAAAATTATATCCGAAATATATTTAATTAACAATAATTTTTAAATATCATTTCATATTTATTATATCATTCTATTAAAAAAAATTTTATTAATATTAATATCCCTATCCGAATATTAAATATACATAAACAAATCCTACAATCCACCCCAAAAATATAATATCTTCAAATCTCAAAACATCGACATATATTCAACAAACATTAAAAAATTCCATTCTTTTAAATAGATATATTTTTCATCCCCACAATAAAGAATTAAAATATCTAAAAACAAATCAACGATAAATAATACATACATATTGCAAATATTATTTTTAATAATGTAAAATTAAAAACAATTATTACATATCATCGAATCCTTAATTCTATACTTAACAAATGAAACCCCATTTATCGTATTAGATCGCACGAACCAACATACATAAATTTACATTTCAATATTATATGAATACATCTTTTCAATTACATAATATCATTAAATTTTTTAACATTCAAACATACACATTATAAATATATATTTTTCAATATTCATGTAAAATACATTAAATATACCTTAAATCATCATTCTAAATAATTTATATTTCAATATTTATATAAAATCCATTATTAAAAATGCACCTTAAAATCAATTTCGTTACGTCAATCTATGAAATCATTATATATATAATTCAAAATTATCATTGTATATTACATCAATTGACACTAAAAAATACAATGATATCCCATGCATTGTATCAAACATATTGGCTCTGTCTCTGCTGGATAAATCTACCAAACAAGTATAGAAATCAACCAAACTCGACTCATTTATCAACCATCTTCAAAGTTATTTGAATGTTACCAATCTATTTAATCAAGTCTAAAGGCAGATGCACAATTTGTTTCAAAAAGGGCAATGACCTGTGCTGTCGGACATTCAAATCACTACAGATACTACAGGAAGATGTTCCTTCCTAGTGACGTAGGTCTCGGTCTGATTCAATCATGCACTTAAATGTCAATAAGGCAAGTGAACAGCTGTTGAGTCTGGTTTCTTTGCCAATAGGCCAGGCCTCGTGTGATGTCATCTCAATCTTTGCCTCCTTAGAAGCATCAGCTGCAGATTTCACTTGTGAGAGGAATGCGTAAGACACCTCAAGGGACCAGGTTCGGGTGACATGCCTTCGTCGCTTCTTGATCTCTTTCCCGCTTGGGCATTTAGCAAGCACCTTCTCTGGCTTTGATGTAGTTTGGTATGGATCACCAGTACAACTTGCTTGTTGTTTGTTGAACATGCTCAAATGGTATATAGCTGCAATAGAAGAGACCATTTCCAAGACATCTAAGAACCAAGTGAATCGTGCACGCGCGAGCTATCCTGCGTCCAGTACCTAGTAGCGCGTTACCTAGTAGCTTAAGAAATTATGTAGTAGTGGGCCAAGGCGGCCCTTAAACATTGAGAATACATTTCCGGGCTACAAAACTTGGATCCCTTCCCACTCCACGAACGAACGTGTTTGGACGGGTCACGAAGGATTCTGCATCGATCTCCTTCTGCACTCGACGGTCTGCAGTCTGGTCTTGGTGCCTGGTCCGGTCTGCCGGTCTGCCGTCGTTCCGACGGTTTGCGCACGGGGCATAGTGGATTTCGGCGGATGCGGGTGAAGCCAAGTGGTTTTCTCTGATCTGGACGGCGTGCTCCAGTGAGACCGCCGATTCATTGGACTCCCAAAATCAATGCAGATCAGGCCTGACAAAGCGAGGGAAGACTGCTCTATATTGGTGGACCACCCCCGGGCGGGACCTTGCCTCGTTTTCCCGCTCTCGTTTTCCGAAACATGTTGGAGACGCACTCTTTTGGAATATGTTCAGTGGTTCGGAGGACTCTAGCAACTTGAGCCGGAAGGAATGTTGAGCACACTTCTATCTAATTGGAGCTGGCTGATCCCAATTCAAAGGCGGCTTCCGACGTTGGCCTGTTGAATTCATAAACTGCCACAGACATCTGACAAACAAGTCATCCCAAAAATCTCCAAAGACATTCTTTTTTTCTGGTGCAAGCAGCATCCCAACGACTTTTCATGAGTTTCTTAGTCATCATAGCAACATCCCCCCCCACATGTACACACCTTGCAGATCGCCTTCTGGAACCAGGTTCCACATCTGGCACGTCGTTCAGGTCCTGGGGCTGATGAAACCCAAATGAACTTCAATGGAGCCCGAACATGCAAAAACCATCGATTGGAGACTTCGGATTCTTAACATTTCTTAACTATTCCATAGATTCCATAGTCTTGAAAAGAACCCAACGGTTTTTCGGTGTCTAGGGGAGGCAGGCGAGGCAAATCCACCACTAGGTCCTTCCGATTGGCACCGGCACGCGGACTGACACCACGCTGATGGTGGCTTCCCACGGTCCTTGACGTGGATCATCTGATTCCGCTCGTGCATGAGGTCGGTCCTGCCAAGGCCGCTTTACAAAGAACATGGGCATATTCTACAGATCAGGGAGGTCAAATATTTTGAAGGATTCTGCTCCTGTACGCCCTGACCACACATTTCTAGCTCCCCACCCCAACCACAATGCTGCCCCATCTTGCTAGTTGCCTCCAACATACGGAGTGAGGCTAGTTTAAACATCTGCGTCAAATGCCTGCCCCCTGGCTTTTCTCCGCAAACGATGCGGCTGACTCAGGTACAGCACACCGAAAACGCCCAAGTAAGGCTCTATGCCCTCTTGCACGGTACATCTACCGAGTTCGTTTTGGCACTCTCATGCTGCCCAAGGTGAGCGTACCATGGGATCCAACAACATTGGGAACAGCAACTTTAGGCTGCTGCGCAGCTGCCCAAGGTGCAAAACGACACCAGAGCGTTGGGCGTTTGCGAATTCTCAGGAATTCTTCGGCTCAAACGGAGCGTCCGGTTCTTCACAGCGAAACAGCTTGTGCCCACAGGACGATGCACTCCGGTTTGACCACTCAGTTGGAAGGCCTGGAAGAGAGACACTTCTCCCCTGCATCACCCATAGGTAGTTTGCATCATAATGGTCCAAGACATCTCAGAATGAAGAACGGTTTGGCTTGTTTTGCCGAAGTAGAACATGATGGATGGCAGAATTGGTGCACAGCACACCACCTGTACTGCCTGTTGATTTTACACAAGTTCGTCAGCTACCAAGGGTTGTGCTTGGGATCACTTTTCATCAACTCTGAGAATACCCAAAGTACAAAGAACTCATTGAGATTCATGGGTCCATTTTTGTCCCTCACAGGGCCAAGTATTTCGTCGTCTGTTCGAGGGACAAGCTCTCGAGCTTGTCTCCAGTTGCACCTTAACTCCACGCTCAAGTCTCATCTCCCTCCCCCTAAGGTCCTAGGAGCAGTTTCGGGCCGGACATGTGAGCTCTGAAACCTGGTTTTCCTGAACGCATGCTCCACCCAATGAGCCCAAGTGTGTGAATGTCAATTCTAATTAATGGAAACTATTAGCTTCAGCTGCCCACCTTGGATGCAAAACCAAACAGCCAAGCCATTCTCGCTCCCATTCTTGGCCAGGGCACCTTTGCCGTTCCCAGTATAACTCTTCGCGGTTCTCCCAGGCGTTGGGTGGCTTTTCCAGATCCTCTGCCGTCCAAACACAGCCGCCCACAGTCCTCACAGAGACCGACTGGGTCGCGCAGGTCACGCGGGTCGCGCAGGTCATGCGTGTGTCTCTGGGTTGAACATTGGGCATTTCAAGAAAATGGGCTATTGAGTCAGAGACTTGCTGCGCACCGAATATCATATATATATATATACACATATACATACAATTAGAATTGATTAGAATTATATATTACATCAGGATTGAAGTCACCAGTGCTGCCCCAGGACCTTTTGAAGTCAGCAAACAACTTCAACACCTCAACATCTCAAACAGCTCGGAAGCAAACCGATATTAATCTCTGTCTTCCATGTGAGATCATGTAAGGGATGCTAAAATATCCAAGTTCTTTTTCTGTCAAACATGTTGATCTCAAAGAGCGCTGTGACTTATCCACAAAATTCCGACTTTCCGGTCGTCCCTCACGGGGCAAGCCACCAGGGCAAACCAGTTCGGTAAAGAAAGCCACAGGAACACCCAGTGGTTTTGGGGTCACTCTCAAGCCCATCTGCAGTCAAGCATTCACAGGCAGAAGGGACTTTCGATTCCCCTTTCCAGAAGGCTTTTGGACTTGCACTGAGCTTTCAGCGTTGCTTTTGTTACATATGAATTGCATCAGCCTAGGTCCGAACCCCACAAATCACCTGGTATCACACCCTGTACTGCCCAATCTATGTAGACACCAAGAATCCAACACGTTACAACTGTCTTATCACACATTCTTCATTTTTTTCTGCTCACAAAACGCCCCAAATCAGTTTTGATCCCTACCGCTTTCTTGCCAAGTGTCGTTGGATCACACTCCTTCTTTTCACCACCCATCGCTTTCCCGCAGTTCTTGCTGTCCACCTTGGGTGCTGCGTCCGACCTGGGTTGACAGAATATGATCCGAGCATCAACAACACGACAGCACGCTTGGAAGGAAACATCGATTTGCCATTGTCACATTCCCAAATCCAAAGCAAGATCATTGCCACACATGTGGGTGTCTGAAAAACTGACACCATGTGGCAGAAAGGAACATGGAATATCATGGAATCCAGAATCCAGTTTCTTTTCTCAGCCCAGACCATAAACCTCATGCAGTCCAACCTCAAACAGTGTTTCAGCCTGGCCACATGGACTCCTTTTGTTCAGCGCTCATCAATGGCTCCAAATACCACTTGTAGAGTGGCGCACAGTTGCACGGCAGCCGGGCCTCAATGCACTGCTCTCCAATGGAATCCGGTGTCTGGATTGTTCGTGAATGGGGTCCTCGAGAATCATTAATCTATTATTTCAATTTAAAGAAATGTTAAGGAGTGTTCGGAAGACATGAGAATAGCTGTCGAAGTACCATCCTCCTCAGTATCAGCAGTTCACACCCTCTTCATCCCTCTTCCAACACTCCGGGAAGATGACACTACACGACCGCACGACTGACGCCCTATGGCCTGTTGCTGCATGGCGATCAGCTTTGCGACGGCGATCGCGACCCTCCGAGCGAAAGGGCCTGAACCACTCTGGCTTCCACTCAGGCTTTCTCAGATTCTTTATATCGCTTCAACATAGTATGATGAAAAGCGTAGCTCTACACCTATCTTGAACCAATATAACATCCTCTGCTCCCCTTTTTATGATTTTTTTCCTCATGTTCTGTCTGGATCCCCATGTCCTGACATCTTCGGATTCAGCCTCCTCCCCTTGGGCCACGCCGTTGGTTCTGAAGAACAACCACTCTCCGGGCCGAGGCGCATTCCCCTCAGCATCGGGAATATTATACGCCGGCATGATACCAGCAGGAAAACAGAAGCCCTTGCCATGCACTGGCCCTCCATAGGTCGCATCCATATAGGAGGCCCAGGACATTGTACCTCTTCAGGGTAACTCATGGCCAGGTTACCAAGAACACACCACATACAAACATGGCCACTACTCGGGGACAAGCGAGGAATTTGACACCTGACGACACTGCTCGCCAGCGACACGTAGGGGCAAAGCTGATGAGGTTGGACCAAGGAAGGTCATCAGTCTGACATGATGGGCCTCAAAATCCCCCAAAAAGGATCCCTCAAAGCTTTGGCTTACAGAATCCTTCCTTCCTACATTCCCCATGTTCTTTGATTATCGGGCAACTCCTGAAGAACACACATCTCGACACAGCAAGACCGTCCATACCAGGCAATCAGAAACGGTTTTAGTATGTTTTAGTGGTGTGCACAAGCCACGGCTCCAGTCATGAACACGATAAAGGAGATGGATGACCCATTTCGATCACTGGAGCGGCTTCAATCTTCCTCTGTACCAGCGGTGCTGTGTTAAAACTAAGTCGACCTTCCCAAGCAAGATTGGCCAGGCCAAGAATTCAGGTGTCAGATCACCCCTTTCGCCGAATGCTGGTGACAGGCGGCCATTGTGGCGAAGGGCTACCCACTTGGCTGTGACTTTTGGCGATTCTGAACATGAACGGCTACCCATCTGTTTCTCGTCTCACCGTCTCTCGCGGAAGAAAAACAACACGCCGAAGGTTTGAACGGCTTTCATGGGCACCGATCAGCGTCGCAAAGAAGGCGTAGCCGGTGCTCCGCAGGCGATCTGAGGTTCGCGATGCCATGGTGAGTGTTCTAACAAATATCCAGGTAGACTCTTGAGGACCATAAACCCCCCATAGTTGATGGACTTCCAATTCAAATGGAAGGGTATCAAACTATCAAGAGTCTACATGAAGCATGCAAAAACCCCCATCCGTGTCTCTGTATGAACAACCATCCATCGCAAAACGAGACCGAACGCACGCTTACGGGGTGACTGCTTTCACCCCGCTAACGACAGGACCGTCACATGAGAACGAAAAGCAAACGAATGAGGCGAATGAAACACGACCGTCTCAAACAAGTGAGAACGGTTGACTACACCTCAACCATCTTCAACCCAACTCAAACTGATGCTAGTCGAGGACTCGGAGAGTCTCGTGTTGAGATTGTGGCTCCATGAAATGAGTAAGTCCTACGTTTCAAGCAACAAAATCAGGTCCTAAGTCTTAGCAAGGCACAGCATTTTGCCTGCTGCGCAGTGTTCTACCAAAAGAAATCCTCACGAAAGCCGTACTACAGTAAGTGAATGAGCATACCCACCTGTCATGTCACCCCACTTAAGGCATAGCTGTGTCACAACCCCCCCCCACCATTTTTGCGAAGCTCCCGTGAAGTGCCTGAGTTGCGCTTCCGTTCTTCTTGCAGAATCTCTTCGTTGCTGAGGTTTGTCTTCTCTACGCGCTGCTGCTCCACCTGTCCCACGCGCATGAAACACGGTCTGGGCGCCCCGGTGCACAGCTCAACGTCTCAGGAGCCGTTGAACGAAAAACATGGACACAACTACCGCAACTACAAACATCAAAAACGCCCGGGACTGGGATCACTCATCACTCCTCTCTCCTCTTTTTCGCCCCTCGACTCAACTCGAGGCCGCCTCTTGGGCGCTGCGCTGGAGATTCAAGCGGATGAGCAGTCTGAGGCGAACGGAGGACGGACACCGCGGCTTTTCCCAAGAACGAACGGAATAGTTCCGATCGCTCCGTTCGTAGTACGGCCAGGAGCCCCGAACGTAGCGAACCTTGCTCCGTTCGTAGCGATGCCCTTTGCTCCTAGTAGCTTCTAATAGACTACTAGATACTAGACATGGTCAACCTAGCAGGGATTGGTTCCCACAGCGGTCACACTGCGTGGGTTCAATTCAAAGACATGGTCACACTGCCCAAGACAATTTCTGTGTTCATGTGTGCTGTATCGATTGTGTCAATCAACCAATTTCTGCCACGTGACTCTAATCTACATAGCAAAATGATGCAAAACGTATTGTATAGTTTCAATCTCACCTTTCCGGCCCACACCTGCCTGAGTGGAGAGGCAATGAGCTCATAAACCTGACAAAATTGTGGCATCGCGATAGGCCACGAGGGCTCAACAGCTTCAAAGAAAAAGGTTAGCTTGCTTAAGACGTCTTAAGACTGATGGAAGACATTCTCCTGAAGGGTCAACAATCTGAAACACAACAATCACCAAACACATATGGCATTATACACAAAACACACTGTTTTCGCACGTGAGGTTGCGCAGGTTTTCTTCAATGATGGAGTTGTTTCTCTGAAAAACCCTTCTTCGCTTCCTAAGGTGCACCGTATTACTCCTGACCACATACGTATCTCAAAATACATCAACATACCCACACCCCTGACTTCTCAAACTGATTTCCTCCGTTTCCCTGAGCTGGTTGATCATGGTTGATCAACATCAGCAAAGATTCATCACACGTCGGCGACGTCACACGTGTGTCGTCACACGCAGTCCACAGTCCCGCCACGGGCGCCATTTTCGAGGAACGGGTGTCGCGGACTTCGTTTGTTGTCTTTTTCAGATCGCATCGCCGTATCGCCTCCCCGACCACGGAGCGCAGGAGCATGTTGCCGAGTCCCCGCTCTTGAATCTCTTGGGAGCTGGTTGTGGCGATGGAGCGGGGTGCCATCCGGAGGAAGTCTAAGATCTGAGCGGCTCGCAGCGAGTGAGGAGACTTTCATGATGACGGAGACAGAGATTGGGCGGTTTGGCTCCGTGGTTTCATGGCAGAATTTGTGGCCGAAGGTTTGAAGGCTTTGGTCAGCCCTTGAAAGGATGGTGCAGGCTGCCCATCAATAGACCGGCTAGCTAGCCAGTGTCATTCTAGTGCACCT
The DNA here is from genome assembly GCA_964035705.1 of Porites rus. Classification (NCBI taxonomy): domain Eukaryota; kingdom Metazoa; phylum Cnidaria; class Anthozoa; order Scleractinia; family Poritidae; genus Porites; species Porites rus. Next base: position 10,201 of record CAXIVM010002803.1, on the reverse strand, counting down.
AAAGTCCTTTCTTCAATCAGTGGACAAATGTCTATAGGATTCTATAGGCATCTACAGGCTTTTTGGGCATGTCTAGGCCACTAGGTTATCTGACTATGAACCCAAAAAAGAAGGGTGACTCAAAGGTTTTCACCTGTCCGGTTCGGCCGGTGGCTTCCGCGAAGATGAACCTCGGATCGGATGAAGGGACACCCGGGACAGCCTCATGTTCTGCGGTGAAATCGCATAGAGCAATTGCTGGTTTTGAGGTCTGCTCAAAAGGCAATGAGGCCTATTTTTGGATGGTGTCGTCAGAATTGCCCTACTGCCTGGCACACTGGGTAGTAGAGGATTTGGACGTAACTGTACCTGCTATCGTACCTGGGGTCTGGGTCTGTTTCCATCCACATGCCCCTGCCGACCACCATCCGGCAGGCCCTTGGATCGAAGGGAAGGGCCTCCTGCTCCGTGCCACAGCTTCGCAAGGCCTCCAGCTTTGGGACCAGGGTGTCGGTCGACTCCGCTAGGACCCAGAAGTCCTGCGGACGACGACGACGACGACGTGAGTGCCATGGGCCATGGGATCCGGTCGGGTCTTGGCCATGGAAGGATCCTCAGAGTTCTCTGGGATCCTCAGAGTTCTTTGGGATCCTCAGAGTTCTTACAGGAAGGATTCAATCACGATTCAAAGGATACCCCCCTTCCGAACCAAACATCGTTTCAGGCACCTGGAAGGCTGGGAAAGGGGCTGGGCAAGTTCATTTGGACAAAGAGCACCATTTGGACATGGTCCACATGTTCTCTGGCTCCGGAACCCAGGTCTTCACGAACTTCATAAAGAACACTTCCAGCGAGGGCCGGTGCTTCTCCTTCCGGAACATCTCGAGTGCATCGCCTGTGGAGATCCCCAAGAGCTCTGCCAGGCGCTGGAAACGCTCTTCGACCTCGGGAAAGCCGGGCTGGTTCTTGGGTGAAGCTTCTGAATCTAAGTGGGTGGATGGAGCAGCAACTAGGCGTTCCAGGTAGGTAGAAAACCCACGGCAGGTCCTGTTTTGTGCGTAAGTGGGTGCTCGGAAACTCGTCTTTGGCCAAAACCGGACCTGTGTGATGCGCCGAAGCCCATGTCGAATCGTCATTGATGCGCAGGCGCTTTCATGCTTGTTGCTTTTCGGCAAACATGGTGTTATCTTTGCTTCACTAGGCCAACATAGAACGCATCTGGCCCATCCATCACACCGTCACACCCCACATCATCCTCCCCGCAGCTTGACCAAGCAGCCGCAGGTTGACTGCAATTGAGCCCTCAGCCATCACATCAGAAAAAAGAAAAACCGGTGGTACCGGAGGAACGATTCCATCCCTGTTGACTCGTTCGTCCTTTTTGGCCGGACGTTGGTTTCACCGGTGGTTCTACGTCGTGGTTCCACCGGTTCCGTGCTTTGCAGTGACGATGGGTCCTGCACCGTCTTGGAGCGGGTTTTCTCCGGTTTTCGGTCGCCTTCGTTGACCACCGCATGGGGTGAAGAGAAATCGACGACTGGACCATGGTCAAGCATGGTCAACCGACTGGGGAGGTCAAACGGGCTCCGGAACAAAACCCACAGCCATCTAATTAGATACCATGGTCAAAAGGCATCACATGCTGATGTCCCATGTCGCGGGGAAGCGTCACTGGCTTGAAATGTAGCTGCTGTGTTGCCTCTCCTTTTGGAGAACGTGGCACCATGGGATTGTGGGTATGTGGGTTTGAATGGGTTTTACATGCTGCAAACCAAGCTAGAATGATTCTCTTCGACCTGTTGTCCATATCTGCAAAACCTTGCATCTTTCCAAGGTCCTCCCTGCCCCGGAAGAAACTTCACCGGTGGTGACACCACATCCAAAGCCATGCATTCTTCGTCTGTCAGCCCTGGCTGATGCGCCTTGACATGGACTTTCTAGTCTCGGAAACCGCGCCTCTCCCGCTCAAGCAACTGGGACTGCCTTTCAGTTGTTCTCACAACTACTGGAACCACATGAGTATTGGACGCAATCTGTAACTAAGAAGGGATTCAGATCGATCGATCCATCTCAATGACTGGTTGTGCTTCTCATGTCACAGGTCTTGGGCCATGGCCACTTTGCACAAACACATGCGAACGGGGGGCCATAGTATTCCCGGCGCGCGGCGGCCAAAGGGAACTGGTCTTTCCAAGTTTCCTTAGCATGAGACAGCGCGATGCTGGTTTGTACAGAAAGATTCAAGGTTGGATTCCTTTTGGAAGGGCCATCTTCAGGGGAAGTGCGTTCGGGGGTTAGTTTGATGCCAGTTCTTCCATTTGATTCTTCACCTGTGTGATCTTCTCTGCAGTGTGATCTTCTCTCGAAGTCTAGTGGCGTGCAGCTGCAAGCTTCCAACTTCCGACTACGTCTGATAAGGCCACACTCCCTGAAATCACGACATCCTCCACTGGCGGACCTGTTTGGGTCTTGCATGGTCTCCATCTGTGCCAAACCCCGGAACTCGCTGGAGCCAGAACTCATAAGCAGCACGCGAGTTCATGAGGTCCTCTTCCGAGAGGATTCGCTCCTCTACGTTGTAAACGGCCACGTCTTCCTGAGGAACTTCCATGCAGATGTGCCAGTGCAATCTTTAAAACCTGAAAGGTTACAGAATCTTTTAAGAACTTAATAAGCATCAGAATCCCCTGCCACACAAGTCACACCCACTCCATCCGATTCCTCAAGTGAGAGGGCCTTCTCTCCTCTCCGTTCGCTCTTTGTATGATTTTGTTTACAGTAAATGAGTCCTCCTGAAGATCATCGTCAAGTGGGCTTTAGCGAGCGGTTGAAACGCATCTGGTTTCCAGACAAGGGAGTCGAATCTAAAGAGAGCAGATGCACAACGATTTCGAGGCTGGGTGTCTTGCCAGGAACGTGATACTGCACAACCCCGGGAATATACAAGCTGAACTCAAACCAACAGGCTGTGTGAATCTGTTGCATGCAGTGTCAAGCAACGGTTTCAGGATAACTCTGTGGGTGGTTAATCAAAAACTCACCAAGACTTTCCTGGCACACGATAAAATCCTCCCATGCATGTCTTCATAAGGCACACTTTGCTTGTACAAACGAAACACAGGACAACCATATCCATAAACAACCCCGCAAACATCTGATCCGAACAAACAATCTCGAAACCCTTGTCCTTATCTGGTGGGAACACATCAATGGACTCCCTGCGCACCTATGCTTTGCACCTTTTCCCAAGGAAGATCATGGAAGATTCTACTTGGATGTCTTTCCACTAAGCGGCTGCCACCGCCCGAGTGAGGCGAGTGAGGCTGGAAGGTGCAGGCGAACGCAGCGACAGTGCGGCCGGCGCTAGGAAGCATGGAAGCTGCAGCAGCCTGGGTGGTGCAGCTGGGACTTCTGTAGGCTTCCCCCGAACCAAGGCGATTGGAAGAAGCATGGAAGTGGCAATCACTGAGCTTTCTCATTCTTTCAACGTAGCATCTTTCGAGATGGTTTCTTGGAAAGAGCGACGCCTTTTGGGCTTTGTAGGATTCGACTGCGAACCGGAAAAGGGCAATCAGCTTGCAGGGAGGAAGAAAGAACATGAGAAAGAACAAGAAAAATTGTCAAGAGTTCAATCAGGGAGTGGTCTCTGGATGTCTCTGGGTATCTCAAAGCCTCATGGGAGTCCTTTGGGGAATCAAAAGGACAAACAGCTGAAATGACTGGCCCGAAGGCCCAGCTCATGCCATTACAAAAATGGGAACTTTTCACAGCCTCCTCTGGTGACCTCGTGACCTGCAATGCTGTTGCCTTCTCGTTGAGGGCCCGTGAAAGAGCTGCAGGGTGCGATGAATGCTGGACTTGTCATTCGTCCCTCAAAAAGTTCGATGCATGTCAAGAAGCTGGTCAAATAGGCAAAGCAATGGCAAAAAAGAACACAATTGATCTGGTCTTTTCAATCCAATTCAATGAATGATAGCCTCCAAGCCACGAGACGACGCTGCAAATGCCTCACAGAAAGACAGCCCAAGTCGTGGAGGACAGTTCCACCTGCGAATTTAGATACGATACGATTATGTACTACTGTAGTAGCATCTTTGCGCCTTGCAAATTTCTACACATTAGGTGCGAGGCCTAGAAACACGCGTGGCCTTGTGCAGCTGCGAGGCATGTCGAAATGCTGGGCATGGCGGAGCTGCCATGTGACATGACACATTCCGCAATCAAAAGGGGCCATGACATGAACGAAGGATCCCACAATACTACTTTACATCAATCCACCTTTTTTTTCTGGCTCATGTGTTTTGGGAAGGAATCTTTGGGAAGAACCCAGAACTGTTTCGCCTGTTCCCACCCTCTTCCATTTGGATGAATCGAGTATACTGTCCCACCGGTGGATGGCTGGTGTGAACATCCCGATCAGCTGAAAGACCAGGCGGCCAAAAAGCTGCTTTGACCGTACTCTTCTTGGCCTCCCAAGGTGCGGGTCTGGGAGAACCTAGTAGCGTTTTCGGGTATACTATGCTCGGTGGCCATCGCAAGTAGGTTGGAGGCCATCGCTACGAACGTAACAAGAAGCAACATGTTTTGGAACATATATCTTCGAAAACAACTGCGCAAATAAGCCATCGGCATGCGGTCTGCAGCTGGTGGAGTACTTCTTCCAGCGACTATGGGTGAAATCTTTTGCGATGTCTTTCTGGACCAAGTTTGTCCCATGAACATGTGAAGAGGTGTCAGAGCTTGCAGTTTCCAACAACGTGGACATATCAGGGAGGGTACACCAGGTCTACCAGACACACATCCACTTGCTAATGCACTCTGATCTGATGCAACACATGGCTAATCCCTTACAAGGACACGCCTGTGCCGAAGCGCAGCCATCTGCTCACGGCAAATGGCAAAACACTACGGCACACGTGTCCGCGAGGAAGCAAATAATAGTGAACTTGGTAGAAGCGAGCAAACATCATGCAGCGCAATGGAAAGGCTGTATGCACAAATCACTCAGAATTCCAGAAAACCATATATTACAACAGGTGTCTGTCTTTACACGGCTTGTTGGTGTCCAATTTATCCGACTTTGCACCTGCTGAGCCGAAGAATCCTTGCGCAGATCGCAGAATCTTGGGGCCCCCAAGGCCATCTAAATCCAGCAGGTACCAACGTGGCACGCTTCCTTTGGACTTCCAAGCAGGCACCAACCGAGCTGCTTCCGCAGTATCAGTACACACACTTGCGATAAAATCCACCACAAGCGAAGCATGCGCAGGAATTGGTGTTGAGAGGGGGCAACTCACCTAGTATTGATCTTGTCATATGAGACATGTGTAGATCATTATCTGCCAATTGAGTGGAGCAGGTTCCTCACTTTCAAACCACCACTTCCAGGCCGACGATCGAAGAAACCAAACCTGGTTTCGTGAGCGCCCCGCTTCCGGCTCCCCGAATGTGTAACCGCTGCCTCTCAGAGTGTAGCCGCAGAATCAAGACCTTCGCAGTAGGATCAGTTCCAATGTCCCCAATGTGAAAGTCCGATGATGATCTCGGTCTGTGCACGAATCCTTTTTAGGGTGCTTCCGGTTCGTGCTTCCCCCCGTTCGCCAAACATGTAGGGCCACGGAAGCTAACCGTTGTACAGCTTCAAGCTGTGCACAGGTGCAACATCGCCGTGAAAGAACCATACATTACTACACACGATCTTGAGTTCTCACTCTATTTTGAGTTTCCAATCGATGAAGGTCGTTGAGTGCCCTGCAATTGCATCTTGGGTCAAGGCTGTGGTATTCAATTCAACCGTTTGGAACCTACAAGGATGATGTATCATGCAAAGAAGAAAAAAACCGGAGGGGGGGACACAGCAGTGAGGGGCTGAGTGTTCTGAGTGCATTTTTGCAAATTCCATTCTTATTCATCGATCCCAGAATAGGGCTCCTCTGTACAGACTGAGCAAGCCAAGGATTTCTTGAAATTGAATGTTCAACAGTGCTGTTATCAGCTACAGGAGCCCGCGGCTTGATCTTTTGTTTTGTTTTTGGCAAACATACTTCTTTATGAGAACAACTTCTCCATCAATAAATCCCTTCCTTATTGAATGTAGGGGCTAAGCGGCCCAGGGAATTCTGAAACTGCTTACTGTAGGTTCACTAGACAGTGGGGGGGGACCGGGCCCTTCCAAATGTATTGAGAAACCACATTGTTGGTGGCGTCAGTTAGACATGCGACAAATCTACCACGTCGTATGCTAAGCTGGCCTGGTTTTTGGTTCGAGCACGATGATCAACTTACGACGCTTGCTGTACTCATCAGCGAAATCAGGAGAGCTTTCCCGCTGGATATGTGCACTGGGGCGTGGCAACATTGAGTATTGGCAAATGCATGCCTCTGGTGCCATCCTTGGTGCACTCACAGATTGTTCATGTTTTTTCCTTCTTTTCTCTATATCATGATCCACTGAGCTTTTTACTGCTTTGATTAACCTAGACATGTGGTCATGTGATGTTGTCTTCAGTCTTGCATTGTGACGGTCGACTGTTCCGCTTTTCCTCGATCGGCCCCGAAGGACGATCTGGGCAGTTTCGGGCGTCACGTGTGCGGCTCGAGGGGTGGAATAGGAGGCTCCCTGGAAGTAAACCTAGCTAAGCAAACTAGTAACTAGATGTAACTAGTCGCGAGTCAACATCTCTGGCACCCGAGAAAACGGAACACAGAGATGAATGACCACATTCTCAAACCCTCAGTCCAAAAGTCCTACACCATTAAGATCCTAGCGATCTGTTGACAACAAGTTGTTCGTAGTTCGTGGTGTTTCTGATGTTTCCCAAACGCCACTCGTCCCTCCATGGCGCACCGTCTGAGCATGAGAGGAGGGCATCAGCTCAGGACTTGCATGGGAAGGCACCTGCACATCCGCCCGTCCGGGCAGTGGAGCCCTTCCGAGCCTTGCCTTACTGTTCTTACTATATCTTACAATCACTCGCTACTAGGGTGGAGGCCATTGCTACTAGGTGGAGGCCTTCGCTATTAGGTTGGAGGCAATCGCTACTTTATGGGTAGTCACCTGATGCGGATTTGAGGATAACAAACAAGGACAGTTTAGGGATTCCCGCAGATTGAACTTTGTTCTGCAAAGGCATGGGGGCACAGGGTCCGGTGCTTTGACACGCGAGGCATAGGGATAGTGCTCAACATCTTTCCAACTTGATCAAACCGTCAATCATCATAGTAGCAACGAAAAGTACTCGCAAGAAAGCAAAGACATTCACCCACCACAAGATCCACAAGTACGATATTGTTATGTATATGTATATATATATATATAATACAGTAGTATATATATATATTATGTAAGGCAACACTTCCTTTTGTCACGCATGGTGGTGGGAGCCCAGCAGGACGTCGTGACTGGGCCGTGAATGTCTTACCACGCCTCAACGACCGGTACCTATAACGACTTGTCCCTTCATCCGATGGTTGGACGTGCGACGGGTGACCCTTCTCTGAAACGAAACAAGAACTGAACAAACCAATCCCAGGAAGCAGGGAATTGGTTAAGGAGATGTGCAATCAGGTGCACACCTGCCTGCGCCGCAGCAGGAAAACACACGCGCCGGCGGCTTTGATGCCAGAGAGTTTCATTCCACATCGGGCACGCAAATACATCACCCGGCTGCTTGCACTCTTTATACTATACATCAGCACATGTGAAGTGGATATTCTTTCTGGCTAGCGGCTAACTGCATCACCCACCTCCTCCAAGAGCACCAAGCGTCCGCCATCGCCCCAAACCTCGCGCTGGACACCCGTCTTGAGGACACACCTGGGATGTTGCAAAAACATCGGCTGAAACATCTGAGTGAAATTGACCAGGTGTGAAGTTTTGCATGGCGTTTGTTATGGCGTTTGTGCCAGATTTGATGGACCTTGTATGACTTTGTGTTTCAACTCTACCATTCGTGATTCTGTCGCTTCCTTCCCTGCCTCAACGCTCCACCCCACTCAGGCTTCCAAGCAGGGGTATTCCTTGGCAAGCCGATCACTCTTTCTCACATGGATCGAAACCAATTTTCAGGGATGTCTCGCAGATCTGAAAAGCCATAAGAGATTTTTGAGCGCACAGTGCGGATGACTTAACAAAAACGATCTACGAATCAGTGGAATGCTTCTGGTCATCCATCTTGATTCCAGTTCCCGTCCACCCTGGTCCACCTCCGTCCGGTGCCCAAAGGCGATGGACGGTGTCCCGGTTCGCTGCGGAGCGTGTCTTCGGGGCGGTTCGGTTCAACGTGACGCGGTTCGGTTTGGAGCCCAAGGAGAAGAGTACAAAATGATGGAGTACAAAATGGGCTCCACTAGGATTGTTGATTCAAAACGAATCTAGTAACCAGACCAGTCAGACTTGGACCATTTCTCCAGTCATTTGGATGAAGAAGGCCCCACGCCAGGAGTTCCATGTCCAAGCTGCAGGAACAGAAAAGCCACCAGGGAAGCCGATCGGTCCTGAGGCATTCAAAAATAAGTTCCTGCCCTTTATAGTTCCCGCAAATACATATAACATATAATATGTATATAAATAAGTATAAATAAATATATATATATTATCAGTAGATAAAGTAATCAAAATTGGGGGGGGCAGTTCTGCACATCGAAGGCAAACTCTCACTGAGCATGTGTGACACGACCAGCTGCAACCCTCCCCCAAAATGCATGAGAGGAGGATCATGGTGGGATCACTTTGCTTGAAAATAACGGATCTAAAACATAAGGAATGCCGGGCACGTTCCACAGAACTGCGCCGGAACGCTCGTCTCGCGCCTCAAAAGGCTCAGTCCTTTTCCTCTCCGATGGGAGCAACTCTTCATAGGCTCGTCCCAAAGCGGTGGCAGCTCTTTGGCAACCACCGCTGTTTCTTCTCAACCGTTGGGGCTACGGCCAGTGATTACGGCCAGCGGCAAAACCCGACAGATGATCTCAATTAGCCAAAGGTCATCGTGCCAGAGTTGGTCAAGGTGTCAACATCGCCTGAAGGCCCGCAGCTAAAGGTGCAGCTTGGCCCATGTCCCTTTGCACCTTGATTCTCCTGCAAGCTCACTTCGCAATACATGAAACTTCAGGGGTCGTATCATATAAAATATGTTCTTTGAGGGTGGTATGTCACAGACGTGATCCGCGTGCGTCTATCGCAAAAGCTAACCAACTCTTGCTGTTCCTAAAATCTGCAGCCCTGAAATCATCCAAAGAATTCAGCTTAAACAAGCTTTCAGAAACACCTCTTCTCCTTGCAAAACTCACTGATCATGGCTGTATTGCAGCTGGAAACTGCCATGTCCAGGTTGGGGGAATCCCCACCCAGAGTCATTGTGCCGACGTTATCGAGGTCATAGATGTCTCCAGTGGTGCTGCAGCCAAATGTGCAGCTAGGGCCCTTGACCTTGACGCCGTGATGCTCCTGGCTTTGGTGTTCCAAATCGTCCCAAATGTTGGATGTATATAAATGAATATAAATGACATAAACTGAATCAAACTGGAACTGAAGCTGTTAGTTGAAATGCCAGTAGCAGATTTGAGAGAACAAGAAGGCTTTCTGGAGTTCCTGACAGAACTGGGCAAGATCCATCACGTTGCTGCAGTCCGCGACTTCCAGCTGCTGTGGCTGCCCGTTTATGTTCAAGGCCAAGCTTTCTCCCACAAGTGCAGCTACTGAAAGACACCACAACGACACCATGGGGCCCAACTACGACAAAGGGGTGCGGTAGCGAGTGCCCGTCCGCGCTGAACTAGCCAGCTGGCGAAAAGAATTATGTAAGTGTTCTGAGTGACCGGGGAGCTTAGAATCGACTCCTCCTCCTCCTCCTCCTCCTCCTCCTCCTCCTCCTCTGTTCGATGTCTCATTACAGTAGTGGACGCAACTCACTGGTTGTTGGCCATACAGCCATACAGCTATATGATGAAACCAAGTACATGTACAGTGCAGCATGCCCTTCTACATAGTGTATTGACCACTAGAAACAGATGCAGGCCACAGGGGTTCCGATAATCTTCGATAACGTACTTCCATGTCCTTGCAAGATAGATGTGCATCTGGGGCACCGCGCCTCAGTGCAGCCTGGCACAAAGCAAGATGCTGAACCGAAATCGAAGCATCAAAGCCACCTGTCTCTAGCTACCATTAGAATGGTGACATTCTACAATCCGATGGGTGCAGCTGATGACATAGACACTATTG
>CAXIVM010002802.1:0-26842 GCA_964035705.1 Porites rus | reverse complement strand
AGCATTGACCGAAGCAACCCACTGGAAGGAGGGGCGGTCCGTCCGGCCTTTGCCTGGCTTCCAGCTGGCTTACCCTTCGGGCGGTCCGTCGAGGTATAGTGATTTGGGGCGTCTCGTGCCTTCTGGGGATCTTCAAGGTCATGGGAGTTGTTGAAGCAGATGTGGGGATTGCCAGAGAAAAATGACATGAAATGACCATCTGGGAAAACATACGGAAAAATGTGGAGAATCCAAATCGTGCGCTCCATCTGCACTAGGAGGAGATGGTGCTGTCCCTCTCTCAAGCCACTTGGACTTAGTCGGCTTGTTTCTTTTGGGGCTGTCCGTTCTTTACCCCGGAGTTGGTATATTATTACATGACTTGTCTCATCACTTTAACATCACCGTAACTATTATAGTAACTGGAGTTAGGTCTGCAGTAGCTGGAAAGAAGCTACAATTTGATCACACAGCTGGCAGCGATCGAATTCGCAGCGATCTGATTGCCCTGCAGCGATCCCTGCCGTCAACGGGATGCTTTCAGCGCATGATCGATCACCGTCAGCGATCTGCTCACATCGTGTCACCTGCAGGTTCAGCCTGCGCGGCGATAGCGGACAGTATTGGAAGTGCACCATACCCCACTCACTTGGAAGTGGCACATGGTCACACAAAAATGAGGCCATGTAATGACATTTGGTCTTTTCGGGTTTGGTGGGTGAATCTTAAATGCCAACTGCCATGGCTTCATGGCGGCTTTCCACGACCTGACCTTCCACTTCCACGTCTGATGCGGTACGACCGACGGATGTCGGACTCTCCCCCCGGACTGACTCGGAGTGTTTCACTCACCGAGGGAAGCAGTCGGAGTGAGCACAGCAAGGCGGGTGGCTGGTTGCAGCACAGTGGCGGGTGGTGGGAATTCTTGTTTCTATAATAACTTCTTGTTCCTAGTACGCCCAGGAGCCCCGTTCGTAGCTTCTTGTTCCTAGTAGCGATGCCAGCCCCGTTCGTAGCGTCAGGAAACCTGCGAGACTCAAATCGACCCTGAAGGATAGAGTCGGATAGAGTTTCACATCAGCCTACAGCCCCAGAGCTTCCGTATTGACTCATGACTTTGCACCTGGGAGTCATATAATTTCAACTAATCCTGACTGGACCAAGAAAAGATACATAACATGACTGCACTTCACCCTCCTATTTAGATGACACCAACCCCCCCCCCACATCATCACTCTACTCCCCCACTCCTGGCCTCCTTGCTCGCGGACTCCCCCCAGGCGCGGCACCGTGCGTCGAGGGGCCTTCGTTGGATCGCCCTGGACGCCAAGAACTTGGCGCACGAGCTCACCGAGCGCACGGAGCGCCTTCGGGTCGAGGTCCGTCGTCCGTCGAGGTGGGCGAGGTCCGTGGAGCGGCCGCGGTGGAGAGCGGGTAGAGGAAGGCTTGTCTTCGGTTTGCTTCGAGTTTTGGGAGGGGGAGAGAGTTTTGCTTTTCCATCTGGGGTTAAGGGTTTTCAGTTGGATGAGAGATTTGGATGCATGTGTTTTGGGACAAGAAGATCAATGGCAAGTCTGCAGCAGTTCGATGGAACAAAACAACAATGAGAAAAATGAAGACGCGAAGCTTCTTGAGTTTCTGGGATTCTTTCTCAAGACGCCATCCAGCTACGTCGAGCGTGTCATGGCGGCCTGGCCTTTTTGGGGCGGACGTGTGGTCGTCGTTCGTTTGTTGTTCCGCAGATCGACCGAGTTGCAGGACCCGGAGAGCCTGGAACATCCCTTCGTGGCCTATAGCGAGACATGATGAGACGTCGTGTGAGGCCGGTTCGCATGGGTTCAGACACAGCCTGTCACGCAGCTGTCGAAAGCCATGTTTTTGTGAAACACATGGCGAGTTTGGACGTGTTTTGGAAGATGCTGCAGGAGGATTCAGTGAAATGTGGGGTGCAGGGTGAATCAATGTCGGACTTATGATTCTATACTTTTGAGCGTCGTTCGACGCCACTGTGACCAGGCTGGACCTTCACATGTCACATGTGTTTTTTCAACCCGACATGCCCGCAGGTGTGCTTCCAGGTGCGCTTCCAGGTGTGCCCAGTTTCAACTCGCTGCCGCTGGTTTGTACTTTCCCTCGCCCGCCGTGGCGAGGGCTTTAGATCGGCCCTCCTTTGGCTCCAACACCCCGACGCGGTGGGTGGAGAACCGGAGTGAGTGGCACTCCGGGTGACGGCCGACGAGTTAGCACGAGAAGCGCGAGCGAAGCACACGTGGCCGGCGCGATTCAGAAGCGAAGAAGAGATCGGAGGTGTGAAACTGCTTGGGCAAATGAAACACATGCCGCATTTGGGGCCCGGCTTCAAGTACTTAAGATATCTGAAAATAGGATATGATGATATGACTCATAACCCATGCATCAACAAATATGAATTTACAACAGGTGCGACTTCACCCATGGTACAAACTGAGACCTTCATGAAGTGGAAGGTCTGGCATCTGTGTGGGATTTGATTGCACGTTGTGGCAGATCCAACAGGTCTTCCATGCAGATTCCTGATTTTGGTGGTGGAAGACCTGCATACCGTACACATAGATCTTACTTTAGATCTTCCTATGCAACATGTCTCCCTGTTCATCCCCCCAAAACCAGCCAAGTTGGGCAGGCATTTTTCATCATTGGATCGACCTGGGTATACATGTTTATACCGTCGTTTCAGTCAGATGTCACCCGGATCAGGTGATGGATTTCAAAAGGAATCGCCTGGAGGGTGAGGCCTTTTGAGGTTCCAAGTGTTTGAAGAGAACGCGCCATCTCCGATGAGGGGGGGGCGAGGGAGAGAAGAAAGGCAGAGGGGAGAAAAGGTTTGACCATATTTGACCACACTGAATTATAAACTAGACCAAACACGACCAGCACCAGAGAAAGGGTGGTGATTGGAGGGAAAATGCGTAGTCAGGGGTGTCTATCAGCAGCCTTTTCTGACAGGGAGTAGCAGATCGGGTGCCTGATAGAAACTCGAAGTCGTTACTTTTTTCAGAGTGCAGCATGCAAGATGTTTCCCGGATTTGGGTTGGTATCGGATCGTTTTCCTCATGAGTCAGTCCATGGAATATCGAGATTTATTCTAAGAATCCAGGCCCTCACATGGTTTTTGAGCTCCGGACCCAGTTCCGGACCCCTGCGTTTCGGTGGCCCGAGCTTGGAGTCTTACAGGAAATGGTTCGTGGAATTCGTAGTTTGCCCCATCGGATCTCGCAAAACGCTTGCTTTCTACCGCAAGACATGTTACGTATACAGTACAGCATATACATGGAACCATTTATGACCTCTTTTGGGTGTGGCTATTCCATGAATGGTCTGAGTCTGGTTCGTTCTTTCAGGTTTTGGAGTCCGTCGACTGACTTCGTCGGGTCGGGTCCGATCAAATGACTTCAGATCCTCCCCTACGTACGTCCAGTCTGACCCAGGTCCAAACCTGGTCGACTTGACCTCCTTAAGTAGTGTTGGAGGCCATTGCTATTAGGTTAGGCCATTCCTGTTAGTATTCCAGCAGGTTCCTATCATGTGTTTGGAATGACCATGTCCAGTAATTCATGAGGTCTGTCCCTGACCTGTAGGGATATGCTTTAGCGATTTTCTTTGGATTTGGTTGGTCTCCAAGGGTTTACTTCAGAAGTTGCAGACTGTTGGGTCCTTTCTTCTGGTCGGATGCTGCCAGACGTGGGGGATTCTCATAATGGATTAAGTTACCTTTCATTCCAAGATCTAACTGCCCTGACCTCCAATCACAACATTTTCATCACTACCAGCTGCTTCCAAGATACCGGTGGACAAGCCTACACTACACATACCTGACAAGCCACACCTCACCAACAAGCGCCCGTAGCTTGTGTACAAGCGCATATAATATAAGCACCCGTGGAATATCAGAAAACATCAGAAGACTAGAGAGAAACATTTGCAGACTGAAATACCAGGCTGCGACTCCAAGAGAGATTTTTGGTTCTTTTTACGCCGCAGATCGAGGAACAAACATCACTCTGAGGACGTTAGTTCCAGGTGTAGATAACGTGTTTGGCATGCAGAGCCATAGGGCCTCAGCTTGCTTGAGGCCTCAGCTCAGGGCAAAGCCTCCACCTCATCGAGCAGCCTTCTGCTCTAAAACCGCTGTTTTTGACCAGCTCAGCGCCTGTTTATAGCTCTGCGGAGCATTTTCGCGGCTGGGTGCTCGATGGTTGTCATCCATTGGAGCACGTGGTTCTTTAACAGGGTGTGCTCCAGCGACCCTGGAATGGATCCATCAAGCCACTCGGTAGTCCACTTGGATTCACCCCAGGTGCAAGAAAGAAAACACGATTGGATGAGTTGTTAGTTAATATTATACTGCTAGTTATATAACACCCATGCAAACCAGAGGGTGTTGTCGACGAAGCTAAAGACCGACTCCATGGCGAATTGACTTCAGTTTCTGATGGCGAAAGGCACGACTGAGGCCCCAGACCTCCAAAGGTCCCTTTTTCGGCACAGCGAGCTGTGTATTTAGTACCCATCTAGAAACTTTCTGTTCTCAATGCAGGAAAAACAATCGCCAAAAAAGAAACACACCTTTCTTTCCCCTCAATGTGCCCGGATCTTCAGTTCGTGACCTCTTGGTTGATGTCTTTGTTTGTGACCTTTTACCGGCCTGTTTTTGAGCCAAACATCCTGGGATATCAAGTTCCGTCACGAACAATCAGGTCCTGAAGTCCAGGTCTGGGGTCTTGGTTCCTCCGTGTTCCTGTCGCGTTCAGGCAAAAACAGATCCATCCATCGTCGTTTGTTTGAACACATGTTGTCATATGTTTTCATGCTATCCCGGGTCAATGGGAACTCCCTGCGCCTGCGCCGGGTCAGCTGCCCTCCACCTTTGGTGGACTGCGCGCGAAACCGGCAGCGTCGGACGCGTCGTCGCATCGCCAGTCTGTCGTTCAGTTCCAGAACGTTGGCGGCACGTCCGGCGGCGCGTCCCGCAGCTCGCGAGCGTGCGAGCGAAGTGCCGAGCGAGAAGACGTGCGGATCTCCGACGGGGCGAGGTTGTCGCAACGAGTTGGTTGAACATATAGACTGATCATAGAGTGGCTCGAAGCAAAGGGACCGAAGGGGACATAAGGGGACACTGAGTGAGAGAAACGATGAGCCTCACTGCCCCCTTTTGAAGGTGACGTAATATGAGAACGGCATCGACCACTTAGGGCTGGGGAGTTAAATGATGTCGTTGAGGTGACAAAACGGTTGCCCCATGGTAAGCCATTGTCCTTGACGTGTCTCAAAGCAAAGTGGGAGGAGAACCAGCTGTTCTGTGCAGGGATATGTATGGATCCGTCGACATATCCGTAGAGGGTTTAAGTGTCAGTTGCATTGGAAGGTTAAATAATTCAGTCTTCCCCCAGAAAGACAAACTGAACAAAAACACCAACAACAATGATGAACACCGAACGACAGGCGGCCAATTGGTGAACGTGTGAATTTTATGATGCACCCACCCCTTTCACCAGAAAGGACCGGCGCGGTCTTATTCTACGTACAGGAAAAAACATAAACAAGCAATTTATTTAATATAAACCAAAAAAGACCAAGTTCAGTGAGGCCCCAGGCAGGTTTGGAACGGAATCGGAGGCATGCATGGCTGAGGTTCATCGAATTTGCTCAAAGACGGGGTCCTCGCCATTTGTTCAATTGCCCTGTGTCCTGTGGAGGCGCACGATTCGGCACGAAAATAGCCCGAGCCAGGATCCCTTGCAAAGAATGGAAGATAACTGCAGAATTGCTTCATCCACGATTCTTCAAGGAACTCATCGGCAGTGAAGCCCGGGGACAGTCTACGTGCAAGCTGGACAGATCGTGTGAGATCGCCGCAAGTTCCTAGGTCAGCAGTGGGTCTAAAGAGCGGTCGACGCACCCCTTGGTGAATAGCCCAGTTGGTAATAAGGACGCAATGGCAATGGGATTTCTTCAGCGACCCAGATGGATCATTGGATTCCTTAGATCTAGATCTGGATGGTTGACTTTTTGACACCTGTGATTGAACCAATCATTTGAGGATCCTGGGATTAGATGATGATACATTTATGCATCCCTTGCTGCACAGTTGTGCAACCTTTTTGCCATGCGACGCATCGGATGGCACCGTGCACTCCGTTCTGGTGCCCCGACCTTTCACATGTGACTCCTTGCCTGCGGGGCCTGCATCGTCATGGGTCATTTATCTAGCCGGACCCGTGTGATGTTGGTCTTTTGTTACCTGGGTGGTGACTCGTTGCCTGCTTTGAAGAGCTGCAGGAAAACAGCTGAGCGGGATGAGGATGGCGCCTTTTTGTTGCTTACGGAGCACGACCATTTTTCACATCATGTCCGAGGTGCAAAGCAGTTTCCCCGTTCGTGGCGTTCGTGGACAGTATTTCTGACTTGAAGGTTCGTGTCATGTGGACTCTTCATATATCTGGACCATCCAAGGGGTGTCCAATCGACTACCCCACACTACCTATAGGCTTCCAGACAGGGCACCCCTTGGATGGTCCAGGTATGAAGAGGTCTTTCAATCCATGTTTTGGGGATTGTTATTCATCAAGAGTCTCCATCATTGATCGGTCGGACCTTCGAGAGATTCGCACCCCCTGAGATGTGGACTGTGTCGGTCTAGGAGTGGTTTACTTACACTCCCTGAAACCGTTCATGGATTTTCATGGTTAAATTACACATGGCGATGAAAAGATGACATCAGATGACGTCAGATGACGTCAGATGACGCCAGATGACCATGAATTCTGCAAACAGGTGACCGCCTCCTGCACTTCCATGATTTCAGGGAGTGTACCCGAAGGATCCGAGTCCGGACCCTCCATGGCAAGGGGTCGAACCCTCTATAATTATAACAAGGGCCCCTGGCCCTTGTGTTGTTTCGGTTGCGGGTCCGCAATGGGTAGGGTGAATGTTGTTGTTGTTGTTGTGGTGGTGGTGGTTTATATTCCCAAACACTCCATGAGACTGCTATAGGACTGCCGATCAATTGCGGTGGTTGACTGGGGAGTCTGGCAGTCCGTCCTGGCAGTCCGTCCTGGCAGTCCCATGGATCGTCGCGTTCGACCAACCCGGGGACCGGTCGAGACCACTTTCGGGCTTGCTGGGTGGTGTCCGTGTTTGTTTCTTTCAACCCGACCCATACATTGGGATATATACTGGAAACCCACTGTGTTTTTTGTTTTTTTGGTTCAAGTGAGTTGAAACCACCATGAACTATAGTTTGTATTTGTATGACATAATTGAGTTATTCTAATCTGGTAGTTTTACTCCGTTTACCGGCCAAAGAAGCAATCCATCGACAGATGTACTGTATGTTTAAATTCACTCCTTCTTCCTTTTCCCGAGCCCTTTAACCATGTGGGGTTTCCGTGATTGGTCGTCCGATTAGTTCAATTAGGTGTTTGGACGGCGGAGGTAAGCTCAGACGCCACAAAGTGCGCAAATGCCGCGGATGATGACCGTCCGACAACCTCCACAGCACCAAAAAGGGATTGGATAGGGCGCATTGAGCGGATCAGATTGGACTTGCACTGGAAAGCAGATGAAAGAACCAGGAGGCCACGCATCCCACATCCCTGCTTTTTTAAACGACAAACTTCTGCTTGTGCCCATCTCTAGTATAGCCATGCTCTAACGAGACCGCTATACAGGATGGGGCAGGGGAGTCATGCCAAGATCAGAGACAGCAACCGATGTCTTTTGGTGAGAACAATTCGATGGATTTGCGGTCGCGATGTTCTTTGGATCAACTGCCCTTGAGCACAAACTATAGTTGATCAGCTGGCCCTCGGCCGGGCTAGCAGCTTTCTTGCTCTTTTTTTGCAGCGTTTTTTTCCCGCTGGTCCCGGTAGGTCCTGACCAAACTCATTGCTTTTCGTTATACACGAACCCATTGACGTCACCCGCCCGTCCCGGTTGCTCGAGAGATCTCGATCCCGATTTCTCGATCCCGAGCGATCTCGCTCCCACGAAGTCACGAAGCGCCGAAAGGAAGACCCTTTCGTCTACAAACAGGAGGTTAAAACATCCCCACCCCCCTAGCCTATAAAAATGGAAGACCCCTTCTTTGGTTAAAACCACTTCTTCCATGTTTGTTTTGCAGTGTATAAAATCTATATGCTCAACACTGGTTCAGAGGGCTTCCACCCCATAAATCAATGATCGGGCAGAAAGCCTAGGATGCCTAGGGCCATCGGTGAAGAGTTCATGGAATGAACAATTAAGAAGCCAAGACTTTGAACTCGATATGGGGCTCTGGGAGAGTAACATGGACCCTGAAAACCACTGGTTGGTAGAGGAAAGCCATCTTCGAGGCCGTGAACAGTGGCTCCATGTCAGCCTTCAGGAGAACTTCTTTTTCTTAACACTCTCTTTCATTGACGGCTGGCCACCGCCAGCCGCTACACTCACACCAAGACCAACCAAAACGCATCGAGACCGACCCGAGCCCGCTCAATGGCACCGGCAGCCAGTTGCCCCGCCTCGCTCGCGAGGGGGGGAACACCTGCGGTGCCCTTTGGGTTCGCTTCGTCCATGCGTAAAGCCTTTTGACCTTTACTTTCTTCAGCATCATTGGGCTGAAATCCAGATTTAATCAGGTAGTGACCTGATATTTTTCTTAACTGTATCGTAAGTATATATCAGAAGCGCCGTCCAATGGGAAATCCGGATTCGCTTCTCAATTTGGTGCTCACTCCATGCAGCTATGATTTGTATTTGATCTTCGGCTTTCTTGGGCATGGCCGGACTCTAAAGTCATCTCAACAAGGATTCTGGCTGTACTGTCATGAAACTGAACTGGCAGAACATGTTGGGCCAAAACAACGTTTTGAATATTTGATTATGTTTGATCATCCTTGCCATGTCGATTTTGATTTGTTCCTCCTTGCTCGGAACTGACCAAACAATGGCATTGGTTCATGCCTCAACCCGACTCCAGGTGCATGATATGGAATCTCGGTCATGTGGGCTGGCTGCACCATGGATGATCTGGGAGATTTCCACTTAGAAAACATCCTTGAATGATCTTGAATGACAAGAGTCAGGCGTTGCAGCGTTTTTGAATTTTGGCCAACCATGGCGGTGAGACAACGAGCGACGCGAAAGATGTGCCCCGCCCTGGACAAAGCTGGAAGGTGTAGCTGTGAGAGACCTGAAGATGCAGGGTGTAGCTGGTGGGGCTGAATGAATGGCGGAAGTTCACTGAAAGGTGAAAAATATTGGGAGCCAACCTTGCAAAAGATCCTATACCAGGGCCTCCTAAGGGGTGCTTAATGGACATCCCTTAACCTCTATAAGGAGCTATAATGAACACCCGTGGCATTGGACTCTCCATGCATCTCCCTTTGCAGCAAGCTGCGCTGCATCTGACCTTTTGAGGTCCCACCATCTGAATGGTCAATGATCCGAAGTCTGAGGAAAGACCCGGTTCACGACCACAGCTCGGAACATTGGGTACCTCGTGCCAGCTGATATGTGTAGGGTCACGTCCCATGTGTAGGGAGGTAGTTTGGATTCATTTGGATTCTAGATGGACCCGCGGTAGAGATCTGCCACCCTTCTCAGCTTCGACAGAAACTGGGACCGATGTCATCGGCCGAAGACATCACCCTTGTTGTTCGACGGTGGCAGTGGATCCAGAACCGTACCTTGATGAATGCCAAGTCTCCAAGTCTCAAACCCTATTCATTGGAAGGTGCGGTTCTGCTGGACAACCACATGTTTTCCGGTTTTGGGCCTCTCATTCTAGAAATCTCAGGAGTATATATATATATATATGTACTCCCTGCCTAGTTCCGGGTGCTTTGGAAGATCGTTTCTTTCTTCAGATCAAAGCTTCCTCATCCCCATCGTTTTGGGACTGGCGCTAACACAGCAGACCAGACGGGGCAGACGGGCGCGGAAACACCACCGATTCTCCGAGAAGTTCTGCACCGACCGAGCGGAGGCGAGAGAGGAAGCGAGACGTGAACGAGCCAACGGAGAGGGGTGAAAACCCACCGCCCAACACGGAGGAAGTGACCGAACATGGAGTTAGGTCACCGAAACGAACGACTCTCCGGTGGCTGGTGGCTGACTGGGTTTAGACTGGACCTGGTGCTGGGTTTCATGTTGCCCAGAGGTTGCCCAACCGATGCACAGGGTGAGAAGGTCTCTTGTCTGAAGGTCTCTCCAGTCTTTCACAAAGCCTGACTTGAGGTGGTGGTGGTTTGGGTGTCAATCGATCGGCAAATATGGCAGTGCCTTGGAATGTTTGGGTGTAGGCTTGGAGTGTTTGGGTGTAGGCTTTGGTTTGTTGTCAAGCTGTTTGCAGAAAATCATATTATACCCCTCTGTGCTACTTGGACCACGGGACCTTTTTTCCACTTAAGAAGTAATATCAAGTGCAACGCACCGTCTGCCGCAGATGGTGTGAGACTTCCCGAAGATTGCCTAAAGAGTATAAATACGGTAACCTTGTAAGATAGCTTGACTCCCTGACAATATCAAATCCTAAGAATCCGGGCCCAAACCCGCAAAGAGTGTGCGTTTCGGTGCGAGTTTTTTTTTAGAAAAAGAACACACCCATCAATTGAAACGCAGCGACACCATGCAGCAGAAACAGCGTCGACACCTGTCGACCGCCGAAAAGGACGCAGGAAGGACACAGGTCGCTCAGGTGACGACGAAGGGCGTTCCGCACCGTTCCGTTTTGCTTTTCGATCACCCTTTGCTTGCCAAACCTTGTTGCCCGCGCCGTGGGGACATTTGAGTCATGAAAAGTCATACAAGTCATTCAAAGCACACCAGACTCGTCTCGTGGGCTTGAGTGTTCAAAACATCTCGAAGAGTACTTCTGGTCCTGCGATCTACTGATCTACTTCTGGGTGCCAAGTGCCAAGTGATGGCAAGTGTTTTTCTTTTTTTTGGGGATGCCTATGGGCTTGGTATTGGTGTTCACCAGCTAGTGCTCACCAGCTAATGCCAGGTCCATTAGAAAACATCGAAGTATCTCTCCCAAGAGGCCCCTACAAAGCTCAGAGATGAAGGACCCAGCCTGACGGGTTCCAGCCCCAAAACACTGTCTTGGTATATGAAAGTATATGAAAGTGATGTTGTTCCTCATCTATCCTGGTCACATCTGGCCACTTCTCAACCCGAAGAATCACAGGTCACAAGGATTCTGAACTCTCACAGGTCACAAGGATTCCGAGCTCTCACCTCAAGCCTGAGCTTTGCCGACGCTGATCGACCTTAGTCGGTTCTTTCAAGAGAGCAAACCCACCGGACAAAGGTTGCTTCACGCCAAGCAGTTTGTTGTAGCATTTCCTTTTGTTTAGTTGTTGGTACAAGATGGGTTTCTGGGTGGTGGTTTCAGACATTTATATGTTCAACCTTTACTTGATATGAATAATCCCACTGACTAATATTGTTCAAACGAGTTGCATCCACCAACCAGAGCTTGGTGCTCTGAATTTTCAGCAGTCTGTTCCTGAGAAGTTTGACACCATCACAGAAAACATCGAAAACTGCACAGAGCTTGTTCCGATTCTCAACGCGAGTGGGTTGCTTTCTGAAGAACTGCAGGTTTCTTTACTATTCTTTACTCTCTCTACCCCTTGACCATGTTTGGGCACCCCTTTTTTGGCGCCAATCTGTCGAGAGTCTTTGCTGGAGGGGGAAAAGCTCTGCTTCGTTGGCGCGCCTGACGACATGTCGGGACACAGCCGCATGAGCCTCCAAAGTAGCACCCCTATGGGACAGGTCCGGCTGGGGCCTCATGTTTCCATCATTGTTCCATGATGTAAAACGGATCGAATCCAGGAGCGGCATCTCCACGGTCTCCGTGTCAAACCACCGGTGTTTGGTTTCCGCCGTGTCGACGCTTGTCCGTACTGATGTGTCGGATGGTTTTCAACATCTCCGAGTTGAAACACGTGGATCACCTGAGACTTGGGTCTGTCCTATTCAAACATAATAGTAATATAATTGTTCAAAAACAGTCTGAAACAGCTAGTAACAGTCAGTAAACAATTGTTACGTTTGAATATTTTGGAACAAGGCCTGCAACTGAACCATCATCCAGTGTTGCAGGCATTATAGGATAGACCCAACCTGAAACATGCTTTTGGCCCCCAAAGAGTCCCCTCTTCCCCGAGGTTTGTTTCAGGTGTCTCGTTCGGGCGTCGCCGGACTGGGAGAGTTTTTTCAAGGATTCTATCCGGGCCTCTTGGTAGGGAGAGTGTTTCAAGGTGGATAACTGGAAAAAAAGTAAGTTTGTGGATCACCTGCAGGTCACTCTTTTTGCTTGTTGGGGATGAAAACACCACTGCAGGTTTAGACAAAGAACAGGTGGAGTTTCGCTCGATCTCCGAGTTGTTCATTGATGTTTAGCAGTCTGCGGCCCTGGACACAAAGACGACTTGACCTTACTTCAAGTTCCCTAGAAAATGGGACATGTCTGACCCTATAAAAATAGAGGATTATATATACCCGTGAAGTGTTTTGAGACTAGTATATATTTTAAACATTATCATTTAGGTGACTTGATTTCAGGAATTTCCTTCACTTTGTGTGTGTGTGTCGTGCCAAATCGTGTCGAGCTGAACCTTCTAGGGATTTGGCTCGATGGTGGCTGAAGCGCACCGCTGACCCAAACAAACCCAAACTGCGAGGTGGTGTGTCCATTATTTTTTTCTATCAAACAACTGGACGACTCCTTTCCATCACAGATGAAATCAATGACTTAGTCGACTCGAAGAATCCTGGTCCTTCAAGGCCTTCGGTTCGGGTCGACCGTCCCCTGCGCACTGGTTCGAATGTTTCGAGGATTCCTTAGGGAACTAATTCCCTACAAGTCAATGACCTCATGAAATACTGAAGTTGGTCATACAAAAACACTACGAAACAGGAGGTTTTCAGGACCAGGTTTGGACCTGGGTCAGACTGGACTTGTAGGGATTATGTTTCAACGAATACTTAACTGCCCTATATGGGCGTGTCAGACTCGAGCTTGTGTCGCGCTAACTTTAAATGAAACACTTTTGATGAGCGTCCAGGCCATGAAAGGCAGAGCTTTCACCTTTCACATACTAGGAGCAAGAAGCTACTAGGTAGAGGCCATCGCTATAGTAACAACCAGGGCCCCACAAACCAACAAAAACCTGGTTTTCCCTAGCAAAAGACATGGTTTGTGTATGTGAAAACCTTTCTTTTTCATAGTTTTGAGGGCCCCTGGAAGAAGCTATAGGTTCTTTTCTTATTTTACTTCGCTTACCCCCCGTTTTTGTTTCTGGACGTCGGATGCCATCGTCCACACCGTTTTGGTTTCGCAGACCGTTCGACGCCTTTTCGTCGAGGTCAGAATGCACCCTACGAGCCACACCAGTTGGTGAGTGGTGCCCCGCAGCCCAGACGGTTCCAAGGACGAGTCGTCCGTGGGCTAAAGCCTGCATGAACCAATTAAGAGAGGAGGACCCACGGTTTCCATGACACGTGGAACCGACCATCGCGGGAAGTTGGGGGACAACCATTGCGCCAGGGCAATCCTTTGACACAGCGCTGCGAGCGTGTATGTACCTCTTTTTGCGACGACTCAGTGGATCATTACTTTTGTTCAATGTTGTTGGTGGCTTTGGTGCTTATGGTTTCTGAAGAGGGTTGTTAGAAGGTGTTCGATCTATTGGGTGTGTGGAAACAGAAACTGCTTGACTTGCTCAGGCTGGGAACTAGAGTTTATCATGGTTCTTCAGGGGTTGAGTTTCACTCAGTCTATCAGAACAACAAGCGTTCTTCTGGTCCTCTCCCCTAGTCCTATCAAGACTTACGAAGCTTGGCTTGCCATGTGAACACATCCCTATAGAGCGCCAAACACATCCAAAACACATCGTCAACGACGGCTTTGCCGGGGAAGTTTGCAAGTTGTGACATGTTGTGACGGGATATAGACTATCAGGGTCAACAAAAACTCTTCCATCTCTAGGGCTGTGGATCCCAGGCAAACCACTAGTAGTAAGGAACCAGGGATTCGTTCGGTCTATGGTTTTAGTCTTTGGAACCACTGGTTACCAGCTTTAACTGGATGCCCTGGGTAGGGCTCATGTGCTGTGGCTCGTGCGGCTGCATGAGTTGGACACGCCCACATGGGCCTGTGGCTTGTTCGTGCTTGGACGGACTCCCACCCAGTGCCGGTGGTTTGTTGTACAAACAGGGTAGAAGCTTTGTTATCAACCTCCAAAGCATGTCATCAGATTTGCATCATGCATTATATAACGTTTAACAACTAAGTAACTAAGTACTATACAAGGAAACCAACAAGCCAGGAGTAGTTTGAGTCTCAGCTACTGAACACGCCTAAACCGAGGCAAAACAATGAAAAGTACAAGTTCTGCATACTTTGAGACCCGAGGCCCCCTTAATGCGCAAGCATCTTCAGTTTTGATTTGAAGTAACAACTGCCTCGTGTCTAGGTCACGACTGCCTTTGGTTTGCAGCCAGATACGCTCCTCGGCAGACGAGCTGACTGCCAGACAGCTGTTCGACGAGTTTGGATCCAAGCGGCCACCCGAAATCGGATTTGGTTGACACAACCCTAGGGCTCCTGGCCCATATCCTCAGGTTCTGTGGGTATACCCCCCTGGCAACCACCGAACCGAAACGGAGGTAGGAGCCCTAGGGCAAAGGATTCAGTGTCATACAATGCAAGTGTGTCCTTTCCGAGGCCACCTTTTCTCTCTGCGGATATATATTGACCCACCACTCTTTTTCTCTGAACTTGACGGAGTAATCACCCCTCTCCATCATGGTAGTTGAGTATATGTCCACTTGCTTTCATGGAGGGATATAGAGGGGTATTGAGCTCATTTAGGCCGGTCGAGATAGTATTTGTTTTCAACCCTTTCAAGAAACACCATGGACCATGCGGAGTCCCAGTTTTTGATTTCACGCTCTGGCCATTTTTGCAGTGCTGCATACAGTGGCTTCAATGTTTGCCAGAGGCCTTGCAGGTTTTGTTTAAGCCTAACAAGCAAGTGGGTGTTGATGGTTTTTGCATGGTTGTGCGATTATGTGTTTTTCTGCTAGTATGTTTGCTACCATAGAACACAACCTAGAATGCCTGCCTCGACACGCAGACAGTGCACTTGCGGGGATTTAAGTCTCGTATTTCAATGTACTGTATGTGAGGTTGTTTCTTGATGTTCTTTCTTGTTTGCCTGAGTGTCTTGTGCATTGTTTGCTTGAATCATGCTGTGGGTCAAGAGACTAACACCGAGCTTTCCAAAAAGACTCAAATGGCCCTAGACAATGGACCAAATTAGTAGACTGTGACTTTATGTGACTTTTGTTAAGTGTATATGGAAACTTTTTTTTTACAACAATTTTGAGCAAGCTGACAGCATGACGAAGCGGCAAGCGTTGAGATGGTGACCAACGCAGAATGTTCTTAAAGAGGAACCTTGATCGGATTAGCAGGCGTTGTGGGATTCCATCCCCTTCGCTCACAACGCGTCCAGGGAGAAGTTGAACCTCCAACTTCGTGCTTGTCAAGCAGATAGAGCCTACCGAAGGCAGGCACAACAGCTTGCAAAGACGACGCCTTACCCATAGGCCACTGGATCAACTGCTTGAGTGGGAAGTGTATTGTTGAGCTTTGGCACCTACGGACCTACTTATCATCATCCCCAGTCTGGGGCGATCGCAAGAACTCCCGGACGAGTGGACCTGGCACAACATTGGATAGCAGAGCATTTGGCCTGCACCGATTCAACACATCAAAGCCAAAGCAAGCTAAGCAAGCTTGCTTCCTGGAGGTCGCCTTTCTGAATGCCTTTCCTCAGGTCGTGCTGATGGTATACTCGGAGATCACCGGATCTGCCACCATCGGCCACGTACGATCACGGCCGCGGTGCCGTGCCCATGGATGCCGATGGATGTGGAGATGGTTCCGTGTGGGAAGGAAGAGTGTTCCGTGTGGAATCCGCCCTGAGAAGACAATGGTTTGTGGAGAGAGAGAGAGAGATAGAGTGTGTGTGCGTGAGTATGAAAGAGAGGTCACTGGTCACTAATTTCCCCGAAACGGATCAGACACATCACAAAACACATAAAACACAGGTTAACCGATTCTCAACCCCAAACAACATCGGTGGCTTTGTTG
This sequence comes from Porites rus, assembly GCA_964035705.1. NCBI lineage: Eukaryota > Metazoa > Cnidaria > Anthozoa > Scleractinia > Poritidae > Porites > Porites rus. Next base: position 10,671 of record CAXIVM010002802.1, on the reverse strand, counting down.
GCCTGAAACTCTCGTTACGTGGAGAGATATATAGGACTTCTCGGTGACTCCTGGTGACTCCTGAGGTTGTACTTCGCACAAGTTCGCCTGGGCTGCCAGGGCTACCCAGGACTGTCGTATGACGCTGCGACGGTTTCGGTTGCGACGGGAGCGAAAGAATTGGTTGGCTGCGAAGAAGTGGGTCTGTTCCGGGGCTGTAGATCTGTTTTTTTCCCGATGGTTTGATTTCTATGTTTCCATCAGACGTTTGGGCGCGAAAGATGAAGTCGGGGGAGAGAAAGGTGTCACATCCATTCACTAGATGGGTCTAAACACCATCCAACTCATGGAGCTATTTGTTTTTCCCCGGGACCACACATGATGCGTCCACACCGCTGATGTCGAGTTGAACTGACGCTTCAGGGTAGTGGCAATCGCAAGTGAAGCCTCAAGTCCGAGCTTCGGTTGTGAATTGAAGCCTGTGACTGTAGCATGTTACAAAATGTTACAAAGACATGCATTTTGACGCGGGGTGGGCTTATATGTTTGTTGATGATGTTTTTCACGAGGTTTGGCAGAAAAACAGTCATCTCCATGCAGCTTGATAGAAGCAGGCCATCTCAAACAAACACAAAATTGCAACCAATGGTTGTGAGGAGAACTGCCTGCAACACCAAATGATCTGCCTGCATGCCAATGCCATCAACTCAAAACAATATCCAACTCTGTCAAACCAAAGCACCCCACACCACGATGATCAATGAACCCCACTCAATGAAGCTCCAAGAAGCGGTTGGCCTCGTTCCCGGTCCCCAACGCCTGACCTGTTCGTGACCCGGTCACGAACAAGTCCGTTTGGGTCACAAACACAGACTCCCCAGTTCGAGGTCACTTTCCGCGTCCTCAGGTCCCGTAGATGTGTTTTTGTTGAATTGGGCTCCATCGCTCTTAGGTTAGAGGCCATCGCTACTAGGTGGGGTGTGATGTCCTTCAACGTGAGCCTGTGAACCTCTAAGGCCCCAGTGGCAGTGACAAGGATGGGCCCTTTTTGGTGGCGCAGCAGCCAATGCCCACCATGCCAGGACGAAAGCGTGCATGATTTGTGTGATAAGCATGATAGACACAATGACCTTGCAAGGGTTCTCATGCTGATCTAGGTAGAGGATCCGATTCATGATGACTCAGGCAAACTCCGCTCTATGTTTAAATCCGATGCTTGAGTCCAGCCCCAGAACTGGGGAAAAAAGGGAGGCTGGCTTGGATGGTGATTTGTTTGTTCCTTTGAAGCAATGGCAGTTGGATGGTTTGTCGACGTGTAATTGTGCACATGTGGACGTGTTTGCCGATCAGTATCCTGGAGATGGAATATGTGTGATGTTTGCCCATTCCATGTGATGTTTGCACACAAAGGGGCATCAAGTGAGGGTCTGTTTACGTTAACATGGCGTTTCTATTGGGAACGGCCCGACGAACATCACAAGATCAGCGAACAAACATCCCTCACGGAACAAACAGCCGTGAATCAGGATGCAAGTGGTCCAGACATTCCAACCGTAGCGAGATGCTCGAATGTTCCTTGGCAGATCGGCCGCGCCTGCGGGGAAGCAACGCTGCCCCTGCGGGAAGACAGGGAAGACCCCGGCCGAGGAAGGAAAGTAAGAAGAAGGTGGTTGTGTGGCTCAAAACGTGTTCCATGATCATGTCCGAGTTTGAAGGGGCGTGTTTCTTTTGTGGAACGATAGTACAAGTGTGACACGGAACAGGAGATGTTTTGCAAGTTCCTTCAACCAAGTGGCAGCCCAGCTTCAAAACATAGAGGGAAAGGAAAGTGGTATATCTCAAGACAGGGAAGGAAGGCCCTGCCTGGGGCACCTAGTAGAAGAGAGCATCGCTGAAAGGGGTGAAGGAAGCTTTCCCATCCCAACAAGTTCCAAATTTGACCTTTCTCAAGGATGTATATACTCTGTTGACCATTCTTTGGGAAGGGTTACTTGGCTTCCTGTAGTTGGGGTCTTGTGATCGTTGGATCTCGCATATATGGGCATTAGCGCGTGGGGCGATCTCGTATGCGGGATGGTTGAATGATGGCAACCCTTGTGTATTTTCGGAACATCCTGGAACTATATAAGAAGCCACTCCCACAATTCCTATCTCGTTTGTTCGTGAGAGTTCCTGTGACGTGAAGGAAAAGCTACCTGTCCCCATCAACAGCCAGTAAAACAGACAATTCTTGGGTCTGCCCCATTAACCTGTAGAGCAGTCAGTAAACAACTAGCACTATTTCTGAACAAGGCCTTTAGTAACCATCATCATCCACTGATACAGGTAATAGGATAGACCCAAGAAATTCCAGTAAGATGAGGTCTTTGACCTGTAGGGATTTACTTCCCCCTCCGAAAGAGCCCTGGTATTCTTTTAGTTTGAAGATGTGGAAGATGTGTGAGCTGAGCCCTAGGTGGTTCCAGGATCCAAACAAAGTATTCAACGTCCTAAACTTCCACACCATGTTTGGCCCAGCTCCCACATCTGGATTTTTCCTCCAAACGGCCCACATCTCTGTGACCTATAACGGATTAGAGCCCAGACCATCTGGGACTGGAGTATATGCCTGCATCGACCCCGGGTCAGCCAACTGAAGCTCAGTCCCATGGACAGGGCAGCGCTGGACTGTCGTGCCATGAAAAGGCACACCCAGTATGGCCCAAAAAGAAAGCACCAGCGCCCAGCGGATGGTTGGGATTGATGGCTCAGACGTCAGAGGCTCAGACGCCAGCTTCTGCAACTTCACGGCCGATGCTTCATGTTGGGCGGCTTGGGGGAGGTGATAGGACGGTCTACCAGTGACAGGGGTACACAGAGGCTAAGAGCCATCCGCGCAGTGCGTGAGAATGTTCGCAGGAAAGCACAGCGGGATGTGTCAGCAAGTCCGAAAATGTTTGGAACATGCTTGCAGTTGGCCACATCCACATATATTGTAAGACCCCCAAAACCCACCCCAACCTCCTTCTCAGGAGGTAGTTGGAGCCCTAGGGATTGACATGTTTTGATGGTTCCATTGGCAGTATCTTTGCCGGGGTCGATGATTGGATAGCAGCCATTCAACACCAGACATACCTTTCCCAGGACAAGAAGGGCCACTGATGTCATACACATGTCAGAATTCGAATAGGAGGGCCAGCAGAGTACATATCAGAACAGATGCCCGAACCATCCCGAACCCATGGCAGAACAATTTGTCAGGCTTGGTGCCAGAACATTCATATGTGAGAGATCAGAACAGGTGCCAGAGCACATGTCAGGTAATTTGTACTGTAATACTTATCAATGCAAGCACCTCCTTCTTCCAAGTCATTTTTGAGGGTGGGAATCTCTCAAAGTAGTACTTCTCGGATTGGAGGTTTCGTGCCCGGTAGACGCATGCGGTTTGCTCGGCTCGGTATCTCGCCAGTCTAAGATGTGTGCTCGAGTGTTTGCTCGGCTCCTTGAGAATCCGAACCCAAGGTCCATGTTGGAAAACAGTGTTGTCAGACCCGTTTGGGCTCCTGGCCGCCCCCTCCTGAGGTTCGGTGGTTGGGGTGGGTGTTAGGGAAGTCTAACCACCGAACCATATGGGACGTTCGGAGCCCAAACGGGAGAGGACCATGATTATCAAAGGACCATAGAGGCAGCGACAGACAGATATCGTTATCACATCCGTAGGAAGCCACAGATTGTTTTTTCTTGTCTTTTCGTGTCTTGGGTGAATTGATTGGGTGACTGAACTTCGGTCCAACTAACCTTTCGAACTTCGTGTTTGGAGGTGGAGGGACACCCCACAAAGACTCAGAGTTCGGTGGACTCCACCTGGCAGTCCGGTTCCAATCGATGGATGGTCTGGTGATGGTTTGGAATTCCATGCCCTGGGTTTGGTCCAGTCTGATCCAGGTCCAAACCCGATCATTTACCTCATTGACGGTGTTTTTGTACGATCAACTCCAGTCAAATGAGGTCTAACTGACCTGTACGGATGGGCCCCAATTCCAGAGAATGTTGGTGAAGCATGGTGAAGCAAGGCTGCAGCAGCCTTGGAGGCATCCAACGCTGCCCACCAGAGAGGCAGAGCTGGGGCGTGAATGAGGTCCGGTGGACAGTCCACAGCAAATTGGAATGGGTGTTGTTTATTTTCATAGGGGACCCCCTGGCCCTGGGCTGGGTCGACTGTTCGATTTTCCTTCTTCCGGCTTCCTGACTAGGAGGTCTCCCTATTGTAATACACACGGCGGCAATCGCAGCGCGACGTCTCTTGATTTGGGCTCGCCAAACCGTCTTGCAGTTGGCACGTGAACATCTGCAGGAAAACCCCTCTAAAACTGTTTTGGAACATTTGCTTTCACCAATGGGTTGGCTAGATTCTTTTAAAGAAAACAAATCGATGCAGCTAGGTTGGAGGCATTTGGAGGCCATCGCTTCTAGTTCGGAATTCATTGCTTCTAAGTTGGAGGCCATGGCTTCTAGGTTGGTGGCCATCGCTTCTAGGTTGGAGGCCATCTTTTCTAGGTTGGAGGCCATCGCTTCTAGGTTGGAGGCCATCGCTTTTGGGTTGGAGGCCAATGCTTCCAGGTCGGAGGCCATTGCTTCTATTGGTTGGAGGCCATTGCTTCTAGGTTGGAGGCCAATGCTTCCGGGTCGGAGGCCATTGCTTCTATAGGTTGGAGGCCATTGCTTCTAGGTTGGAGGCCATCGCTTCTAGGTTGGTGGCTTCTAGGTTGGAGGCCATCGCTTGTAGGTTGGAGGCCATTGCTTCCAGGTTGGAGGCCATCGCTTCTAGGTTGGTGGCTTCTAGGGTTGGAGGCCATCGCTTTTAGGTTGGAGGCCAATGCTTCTAGGTTGGAGGCCAATGCTTCCAGGTCCGAGGCCATTGCTTCTATTGGTTGGAGGCCATTGCTTCTAGGTTGGAGGCCATCGCTTCTAGGTTGGTGGCTTCTAGGTTGGAGGCCATCCATTCTAGGTTGGAGGCCATGGCTTCTAGGTTTGTGGCCATCGCTTCTAGGTTGGAGGCCATCTTTTCTAGGTTGGAGGCTATCGCTTCTAGGTTGGAGGCCATCGCTTTTAGGTTGGAGGCCATTCCTTGCAGGTTGGAGGCCATCGCTTCTAGGTTGGAGGCCATCGCTTTTAGGTTGGAGGCCATCGCTTCTAGGTTGGAGGCCATTGCTTCCAGGTTGGAGGCCATCGCTTCTAGGTTGGAGGCCATCGCTTCTACGTTGGAGGCCATCGCTTTTAGGCTGGAGGCCATTGCTTCCAGGTTGGAGGCCATTGCTTCTATTGGTTGGAGGCCATGGCTTCTAGGTTGGAGGCCATTGCTTCTAGGTTGGAGGCCATCGCTTTTAGGTTGGAGGCCATTGCTTCCAGGTTGGAGGCCATTGCTTCTATTGGTTGGAGGCCATGGCTTCTAGGTTGGAGGCCGCTTTTAGGTTGGGAGGCCATCGCTTTTAGGTTGGAGGCCAATGCTTCCGGGTCGGAGGCCATTGCTTCTATAGGTTGGAGGCCATTGCTTCTAGGTTGGAGGCCATCGCTTCTAGGTTGGTGGCTTCTAGGTTGGAGGCCATCCTTTCTAGGTTGGAGGCCATGGCTTCTAGGTTGGAGGCCATTGCTTCTAGGTTGGAGGCCATCGCTTTTAGGTTGGAGGCCATTGCTTCCAGGTTGGAGGCCATTGCTTCTATTGGTTGGGTTGGAGGCCATGGCTTCTAGGTTGGAGGCTATCGCTTCTAGGTTGGAGGCCATCTTTTCTAGGTTGGAGGCCATCGCTTCTAGGTTGGAGGCCATCGCTTCTAGGTTGGAGGCCATCTTTTCTAGGTTGGAGGCCATCGCTTCTAGGTTGGAGGCCATCTTTTCTAGGTTGGAGGCCATCGCTTCTAGGTTGGAGGCCATCGCTTCTAGGTTGGAGGCCATCTTTTCTAGGTGGGAGGCCATGGCTTCTAGGTTGGAGGCCATCGCTTCTAGGTTGGAGGCCATCTTTTCTAGGTTGGTGGCCATCGCTTCTAGGTTGGAGCCCATCTTTTCTAGGTTGGAGGCCATCGCTTCTAGGTTGAAGGCCCTCGCTTTTAGGTTGGAGGCCATTGCTTCCAGGTTGGAGGCCATTGCTTCTATTGGTCGGAGGCCATTGCTTCTATTGGTTGGAGGCCATCGCTTCTAGGTTGGAGGCCATCGTTTCTAGGTTGGTGGCCATCGCTTCTAGGTTGGAGGCAATCTTTTCTAGGTTGGAGGCCATCGCTTCTAGGTTGGAGGCCATCGCTTTTAGGTTGGAGGCCAATGCTTCTAGGTTGGAGGCCAAATGCTTCCAGGTCCAGCCATTGCTTCTATTGGTTGGAGGCCATTGCTTCTAGGTTGGAGGCCATCGCTTCTAGGTTGGTGGCTTCTAGGTTGGAGGCCATCCATTCTAGGTTGGAGGCCATGGCTTCTAGGTTTGTGGCCATCGCTTCTAGGTTGGAGGCCATCTTTTCTAGGTTGGAGGCTATCGCTTCTAGGTTGGAGGCCATCGCTTTTAGGTTGGAGGCCATTCCTTGCAGGTTGGAGGCCATCGCTTCTAGGTTGGAGGCCATCGCTTTTAGGTTGGAGGCCATCGCTTCTAGGTTGGAGGCCATTGCTTCCAGGTTGGAGGCCATCGCTTCTAGGTTGGAGGCCATCGCTTCTACGTTGGAGGCCATCGCTTTTAGGTTGGAGGCCATTGCTTCCAGGTTGGAGGCCATTGCTTCTATTGGTTGGAGGCCATGGCTTCTAGGTTGGGGGCCATTGCTTCTAGGTTGGAGGCCATCGCTTTTAGGTTGGAGGCCATTGCTTCCAGGTTGGAGGTCATTGCTTCTATTGGTTGGAGGCCATGGCTTCTAGGTTGGAGGCCGCTTTTAGGTTGGAGGCCATCGCTTTTAGGTTGGAGGCCATTGCTTCCAGGTTGGAGGCCATTGCTTCTATTGGTTGGAGGCCATGGCTTCTAGGTTGGAGGCCGCTTTTTGGTTGGAGGCCATCGCTTTTAGGTTGGAGGCCAGTGCTTCCAGGTTGGAGGCCATTGCTTCTATTGGTTGGAGGCCATTGCTTCTAGGTTGGAGGCCATTGCTTCTATTGGTTGGAGGCCATGGCTTCTAGGTTGGAGGCCGCTTTTAGGTTGGAGGCCATCGCTTCTAGGGTGGAGGCCATTGCTTCCAGGTTGGAGGCCATTGCTTCTATTGGTTGGAGGCCACTGCTTCTAGGTTGGAGGCCATCTTTTCTAGGTTGGAGGCCATGGCTTCTAGGTTGGTGGCCATCGCTTCTAGGTTGGAGCCCATCTTTTCTAGGTTGGAGGCCATCGCTTCTAGGTTGAAGGCAATCGCTTTTAGGTTTGGAGGCCATTGCTTCCAGGTTGGAGGCCATTGCTTCTATTGGTCGGAGGCCATTGCTTCTATTGGTTGGAGGCCATCGCTTCTAGGTTGGAGGCCATCGCTTCTAGGTTGGAGGCCATCTTTTCTAGGTTGGAGGCCATCGCTTTTAGGTCGGAGGCCATTGCTTCTATTGGTTGGAGGCCATTGCTTTAGGTTGGAGGCCATCGCGTCTAGGTTGGAGGCCATCGGTTGGAGGCATCTTTTCTAGGTTGGAGGCCATTGCTTCTAGGTTGGATTCCATCGCTTCTAGGTTGGAGGCCATCGCTTCTAGGTTGGATGCCATGGCTTTTAGGTTGGAGGCCATTCCTTCCAGGTTGGAGGCCAACCGCTTCTATTGGTTGGAGGCCATGGCTTCTAGATTGGAGGCCATTGCTTCTAGGTTGGAGGCCATCTTTTCTAGGTTGGAGGCCATCGCTTCTAGGTTGGAGGCCATCTTTTCTAGGTTGGAGGCCATCGCTTCTAGGTTGGAGGCCATCGCTTCTAGGTTGGAGGCCATCTTTTCTAGGTGGGAGGCCATGGCTTCTAGGTTGGAGGCCATCGCTTCTAGGTTGGAGGCCATCTTTTCTAGGTTGGTGGCCATCGCTTCTAGGTTGGAGCCCATCTTTTCTAGGTTGGAGGCCATCGCTTCTAGGTTGAAGGCCCTCGCTTTTAGGTTGGAGGCCATTGCTTCCAGGTTGGAGGCCATTGCTTCTATTGGTCGGAGGCCATTGCTTCTATTGGTTGGAGGCCATCGCTTCTAGGTTGGAGGCCATCGTTTCTAGGTTGGTGGCCATCGCTTCTAGGTTGGAGGCAATCTTTTCTAGGTTGGAGGCCATCGCTTCTAGGTTGGAGGCCATCGCTTTTAGGTTGGAGGCCATTGCTTCTATTGGTTGGAGGCGATTGCTTCCACATTGGAGGCCATCGCTTCTAGGTTGGAGGCCATCTTTTCTAGGTTGGAGGCCATCGCTTCTATAGGTTGGAGGCCATCGCTTTAGGTTGGAGGCCATTGCTTCCAGGTTGAAGGCCATTGCTTCTATTGGTTGGAGGCCATGGCTTCTATTGGTTGGAGGCCATCTCTTCTAGGTTGGAGGCCATTGCTGCTAGTTTGGGGGCCATTGCTTCTATTGGTTGGAGGCCATTGCTTCTATTGGTTGGAGGCTATTGCTTCTATTGGTTGGAGGCCATTGCTTCTATTGGTTGGAGGCCATCGCTTCTAGGTTGGAGTCCATCGCTTCTAGGTTGGAGGCCACTGCTGCTAGTTTGGAGGCCATTGCTCCTATTGGTTGGAGGCCATTGCTTCTATTGGTTGGAGGCCATTGCTTCTATTGGTTGGAGGCCATTGCTTCTATTGGTTGGAGGCCATGGCTTCTAGGTTGGTGGCCATCGCTTCTAGGTTGGAGGCCATCGCTTCTAGGTTGGAGGCCACTGCTGCTAGTTTGGAGGCCATTGCTTCTATTGGTTGGGGGCCATTGCTTTATTGGTTCGAGGCCAATTGGTTGGAGGCCATGGCTTCTATGTTGGTGGCCATCGCTTCTAGGTTGGAGGCCATCGCTTCTAGGTTGGAGGCCACTGCTGCTAGTTTTGACGCCATTGCTTCTGTTGGTTTGAGGCCATTGCTTCTATTGGTTGGAGGCCATCGCTTCTAGGTTGGAGGCCATTGCTGCTAGTTTGGAGGCCATTGTTTCTAGGTGTGCCTTTGGAACGACCTGGTGACCAAAAATAGAGATTTTGGAAAACTAAAATCTTCTCATGGCGGCTACATTTCAGAATATTTCAGGTTTCTAATGGGGGATTCTGGCAGTCTACTTTGCATCATGAGCATAGCATTATGGTTATGGTTCCTGTTCTGCAGCCGCCTTGGAGCTCAAAGAGGCAGACTTCTCAAAGCCAAATTCTTGTATATGTTGTGTGAGGGAATCTGCACATGATGCGCGGCATGATTGTGGCACTGCTGTGTGGATGGGCGCTGGCAGATGTTCCTGAAAGAGATGAGTACTGCGAGCCACTGGAGGTGGGGTTGCATCGATTTGCATCGTGTGGAGATCTGTTCGCGCCTTCTAAAGACAACCGCAGAGAGAGATAATTGTTTTTTCTCGCCGATTTGGGCACGCCGTCGGATTTTTCATGTCTGGCCCATGTATGCCGTTTCTGTTTGTTTGTGATTTTCCGTGGAGCGACTGCTTCGAAGACTTGATATGACATGCTGGTCCATGAAAACGAGCTTGGTTTTCTCTCGCAGGACCCATCGGTCCTGATGCAGCTGGGTGTGAAAAATGGCTTTGCCGGGCCCCAAGGTCGTTTGTCGCCGGCTGCTTTCCCTAATTGCATGAGAAATTAATACCAGGGAATCCAAATGTGCATCTTGTTTTTTCAAACACGTTCGCACACAAAAAATCCATGCATCCGGCCTTTTTTGTCAAATGGACAAATACGGCTGGAATTCCTCTGAATATTGGGTTTGATTGGGTTTTATCAATAATATAGTGTTTGGGTTTTTTGTCAATAAAACGTTGATAAAGTTTGGGTTTCATATCGGTACGCTTTTGTATATACTGGTATTGTTTTTTGGTTATGTCCAAAGACAGCCGACAAAAAGAGGTGTTCATACGCCTTTCCAGGTACAAACAAGCCAGAGACTTCGCAACGGAAAACAGAAACTCCACAATCACACTCGAGGTCGCATGGATCAAGAGCGTCAGTGGAGAGCCCACCGCCTCGTGCGATTTCAATGGGGCCAACCCCTTCGGAATCCAAGAGCTGGTTTCCCCCACTGGAACCGAGTATTTTTGCGCTGGCTACCAGGGTTGCACTTGCGCCTTGGCGGCAATACTAGTGGCAAACGCTGCAGATTCTTGTTTTCCGAATGCGTTTTCGAGGTTTCATCAGCCAAAAGGATGATCCAACCTGCTTCTTGGCCGCCTCCACCTCGTGCGATTTCGATGGCAGCCAGACCTCGTGCGTATGGTTCAATCAATTCGAATTCCCATATATGGAGCTTTGCTTCACGCCGCCGCCCAACACACGGATCCTTGGAGCCTGTGTGGAAGGAGACTTCCCGGGCGCCACACAATGTTGGTTCCAGAGTTGCAGGGATCCGTTTGCCCCAGGTGGCCCAACCTGTGTAGCTGATGACACATGCTATGAAGATGGCCAGCCCGCAACAGAGTGGTGCGTCGTGCCACCCGTGTCACAGGGTGCCACGTATATTTCAAGCTACAACGTGTTGCTTGAGTGCTGTGACAGAGCCACCACATCACCACCAACGACCTCTCCGACCACGTCACCACCAACGACCTCACCGACCACGTCACCCACGACCTTACCG
>CAXIVM010002801.1:0-14257 GCA_964035705.1 Porites rus | reverse complement strand
CTGTGCTCAAGACAAGAGAAGATAAGAGAAAAACCTAGGGGTGTCACCGGTGGAGCGTCACCGGTGGTGTATCCGATGGTGTCTCCAAGATGCTAGAAGCATTAAATGAGTTGAAAGAAGTAACTTCAAATTGTGGATGTCTTTCGTTACTTAGTCCTTTTTCTTTGGAGCCGTCGGCCGTCGGCCAAAACAGAAACGAGAGCGTTTGTTTGTGTGGGACATGTCGGTTCGGAAGTTCTGAGAAACACCGGTTCACGTTTCTTCCGCGAATGGTGAGTCGCTTCGTCGGATCCATAGAGGTTGGGAGTCTGAGTTTCCGTAGCAAGTGGTTGACCTCTTTGATATGTGTCTGACCTTGTGATTTGACCAGGTTTGACCAGCTGTTTTCAGCTTGAGCCCAGCAGACCAGATGTCCCTGTGGACGGTCTCACCGGGTGCGCCGGTCTCACGACCGGAGAGGTCCTCCTACGACGTGAATTACCTGATCCGCGGCCACGCCGGGCGGCCCAGCGACAGCAACAGCGAAGGCAACGCCGGGCTTTCAATAAAAGAAGAAGAAGAAGAAGCGCCTTTGTGCGCATTTTGAGTTGGCATGTGTATTCTTGGTGTGAACAAGATGTGTGATGTGTTCGTCGAGATTCCTGCCTTGTTTGCAACACTTTCCTAAAAGACCTCCTGTAGATACCAAGTACCCTTTCTGGCCCTTTGTGCCACCACTATCCTTCAAAGACGTCATTTGGATCCCCTTCACCGGCTCTTTACCGTGCTTGGAACAATCCTTGACGGGTCCATCTCTACCATCTGGCCCAAGCAGCAGAGGCACTTGGTAAAACAAGTCGCTTTGGTCCAACTTGAGTGAACGCCCGGAAGCTGCGATGCATCGCATCGGTTCTGCATGAAGTGCCCTGGATGGCATCGCCACAGCCAGCCACTGGGACTTCCTGCTTCGAACGAGCAGAACGAGCAAGCTCGAAGCCTTTGAGACTCGGATGTGCTGATTCGATGTGGTTAGTTCTTTTCTCTTTCGTGATGTTTCTTTGGATCGAAGACGCAAAGGTGTCGGGACTCTCTTCAGCTGAGAGTCTCCAGAATTGATGGAATCGTGCTGAGGACAGCAGAGCTGTTTGGATCCGAGTCGGTGTCTCCCCCCGTGGCCAAACAGACTTGATCCTCCTCCCATCCTCGTTCCATGATCTTGGATCAGACAAAAAAACAAAAACTACCATCTGAGGCACTTGCAGGTCGAGGCACATCATCATTTTGTCTTCCGCCACCGGTTCCATCTGCCATCTTCGATGGCTCGCAAAAAAAACCAGGAGCTTTCCACTTCAGCGCCACTCTCCGTCCTCCGGTGGCGTTCTGGTGCTGGGCGGCCGAGCGTCGATGGAGAGCCGACGGAGGAGTCTGCGACGAGCAGAGAGGTTGGGCGGGGGAGCACCTCAAAAGGACGCAAAAGCAAACTTAATAGCAAAAGGAACCTAATAGCGATGGCCTCCAACCTACTAGCGATGGCCTCCACCCTAGGGAGCTTTGGGAAGTTCTTTCACATGTCCCTCATGGGGTGGGTTCTAGAGTGATCAAGACTCTTCCAAATTGGATTTGTTCGCAACATCTATGAGAATGCAAGGAGCTTTTTGATTAAGGAGTTCGTCCCTCAACACTGAGCATGTCTCTTGGCCACCTGGGACAGTACAGAGTATGGTTTTGGTTGCCGGTAGCAAGTCACAAAATAGAAACCACTCGGTCGGATGTTGAACATATCAAAAGCCGACCGGTGAGTGAAGAAAAAGAGCCAACGACTTCACAGTCCAGACCCATTCCCACCTGCAGGTCCCGAAAGGTAGAAGCGGAGGAGTTCGTGCAGAAGCTGTGCCAAGAGCTGACTGAAAGAAAGTTGCATTGACTTGAGTCGTTTTCTTTTTTCTTATTTTTGCGTGGCCCGGGCTAAAGTCCAGGGTGATATAAGTGGTTTTGGAGTTTGGAGCTGCCCAGTAGCAAAACCTTGCGTGGTGGAAGTGATGGAGATGGACAGAAGAAGCGCATGCACTCACCTTGGGAGGAATTCATACCAAGACAAGAGAGGTGTTGGTGCCACCTTCTAGCAGTACTCACTTGTAGGACATTGTAGGTTCAATGTTTTGAGAAGAGCCCCCTGTCGATTGGACCGATCTAAACGTGTTGCATGCATCAAACGTGTCAGCCCACGTGTTTCTAAGGAAATCTTCGGGCGGTTTTACTGCCAGAAGTGAGGCGTTCCAAGCAGCTTCTTCCGCGGGTCTTGGACATGTTGGGCGAACAAAGACGAGCGAATCTGATGTATGCAGCCATGGAAGCAATCAGATGTGATGGTACCATGCAGCTAAAGGAGTCCAGCTACATAGTCACCACTGCAACTTGTGTGCGAGCAAAAAGATGGCAGCAGGCATTGAAACTGTTCAAGGCCATTCCTGAAGCAAGAGTGACACCCACTCTCATCAGCTACAACCTGGCCATCAGTGCCTGTGAGAAGGGCGGGCAATGGCAGCAAGCATTAAAGTTGTTTGAGACCATTCCAAAGGCAAAAGTACGGCCCACTGTAATCACCTGCAACGTTGCCATCAGTGCTTGCGCGAAGGGCGGGCAATGGCAGCAGGCATTGAAGTTGTTTGAGGCCATGCTCAAGACTGAAGTGCAGCCAGACGACATCAGCTACAACACGGCCATAAGTGCTTGCGAGAAGGGCGGGCAATGGCAGCAGGCACTGAAGTTGTTTGAGGCAATGCCCAAGGCAAAAGTGCAGCCAGATGACATCAGCTACAACGCAGCCATCAGTGCTTGCGAGAAGGGCGGGCAATGGCAGCAGGCATTGAAGTTGTTTGAGTCCATGCCCAAGGCAAAAGTGCAGCCAGATGTCATCAGCTACAGTGCGGCAATCAGCGCCTGTGAGAAGGGCGGGCAATGGCAGCACGCTTGGAAGCTTTTTGGTGCCATGCCTCTCCAAGAAGTCCAGCCAAATGTGATCAGCTGCAACGCGGCCATAAGTGCTTGCGAGAAGGGTTGGCAATGGCAGCAAGCATTGAAGCTGTTTGAGGTCATGCCAAAGGTAACAGTGAAGCCAGATATCTTCAGCTACAGCGCGGCCATAAGTAGTTGTGAGAAAGCTGGGCAATGGCAGCAGGCATTGAAACTGTTTGAGGCCATTCCTAAAGCAAAAGCGAAGCCCACTGTTATCAGCTACAACGCGGCCATCAGTGCCTGTGAGAAGGGCGGGCAATGGCAGCAAGCATTGAAGTTGTTTGATGCGATGCCCAAGGCAGAAGTAGACCCCACGATCATCAGCTACAGCGCAGCCATCAGTGCCTGCGAGAAGGGCGGGCAATGGCAGCAAGCATTGAAGTTGTTTGACACTATGCCAAAGACAAGACTGTATCCAGATGTAATCAGCTTTAACGCCGCCATCAGTGCCTGCGAGAAGGGCGGACAATGGCAGCAGGCCTTGAAGTTCTTTGACGCCATACCTGAAGCAAAAGTGCAGCCAACCCTCATCAGCTACAGTGCAGTAATCAGTGCTTGCGAGAAGGCTGGGCAATGGCAGCAGGCATTGAAACTGTTTGAGGCCATTCCTAAAGCAAAAGTGCAGCCCGCTGCTATCAGCTACAACGCGGCCATCAGTGCCTGTGAGAAGGGCGGGCAATGGCAGCAAGCATTGAAGTTGTTTGATGCGATGCCCAAGGCAAAAGTAGACCCCACGATCGTCACATACAACGCTGCCATCAGTGCTTGCGCGAAGGGCGGGCAATGGCAGCAAGCATTGAAGTTGTTAGAGGCCATGCTCGAGACCGAAGTGGAGCCAGACGACATCAGCTACAACGCGGCCATCAGTGCTTGCGAAAAGGGTTGTTTCTGCAATGCAGCTTTGCAGAGATTTGATACTTGCAAGGCTGTGAAACTTCAAAGATCGACCTCGAAGGCCTCTCAGAGGGAACTGCCCGCTTTGCGTTGTGTCGGCTCTCCTCTGCAGTGGCCACAAAGCTGGAACAGGAGAAGGGGTCAACATATCTCATCGTCACTGGCTATGGAAGACCTTGGGAAGAGTGGAGTGCGGCAGATGTGGGCTAGGTGAGCTTGCACTTGCAAAGTCTTAGGTTTCGAGCAGGGCAGTTGCCTGAAAGCTCAGGTAGAATTCGAGTTGGTTTCGGGAAGGCAGCACAGTGCTGGAGCCAGCTTTAACCGATGTTGTCTTTAGCGTGGTAGCATCCTTTCACCAGCAACGGCCTGCTTTTGAAGTCCTTTGCCATGTCTAATCCACTGTCAAAGTGGGTGACGAAACAGCCATGAGCAATTCACGCAAGCACGGACGACCAGGCAAAATGTGGTCGAAGACCTTGACGTCGATGTTTGAAGCTTTGATCTGGTGACCGCCGATGAGGTATTTCAGGGAAACAAAAGAAAAGGCACTAATTGACCCTGCTTTCTCTACCAACTTCTGATTCTTGTGCAACGCTTTCCCAAAGAGATCCTTTCGGAGTTTCACATTAAACGAGGTCAGTAACCTGTGAAAGCTTGAGAAAGAGATTAGCACTTAATTACGAATGCCCTACCGGAATGCTGGAACCCATCAGATGACCTATCCTACGATTGAAGGCAGTTCATACATGTGTATATAATAATATATATATAATATATACATCATCAATTAGTATGTTTCTTTAATTGTCTACAGTAAACTGGCGGATTCGGATACTTCCCACAAGATCCCACCGAATCTGAACAGACTTCTCTGACCACTGCGAGATCGTTCACCATACACAGCATCCGAAGATCTCACACCCGTCTCAGGACGGGGACCACGCGGGCGCCGGCGCCTTTGGGGAAGTCCGCAGGCCGGCCGGCACCTGGGGACGCTGACGAGCGGTGGGACCGGAAGGACTGACCCAGGCGGGTGCATGTCCTTTTCGGGAAAAGGCCAAAGTGGCCTCCAAGAGACCGGGGGTTTTGGTTTGTTTGTTGCCTCCGACTTTGCCCACATTGACGGTGCTTTGTTTCCGGATCGACAAAATGAAGAGACGGCTTGTTGGCACTCCGAGGAACCTGTCGCTAGGGTTTGTCAAAGTAAACCTGTAGTCAGTCGGTAAACAACAACATCACTATTTTGGAACAAGGCCTGCAACTTAACCATCATCATCCACTGCTGCGGGGAATAGAAGAGATCCCCAACCTATTGCAATGGTTTGGTGGAAGAACAGAAAACTCTTTGGTGAGCTGATGCGAAACAGGCTCCTGCTTGATTTGATGACCAGAAACCAATGGTACCAGGTTGTCGAGCAGCGACAAGAAGTATGCCAAACGGTCACACTATGGCTTCTCCTATCTCCAGTGGTCTTCACGATTCTTGTTCCGTAGTAGGTGCCGGGACAGAGTGTTTATTCTCGGCGGAGTCCTCCCTCAATCGTGATAGCAAGTATACTTCCAGTGCAACCTCAGCCAAAGACCATGGTTTGTCAGCTTCGCCCCACTAGACAACAATTCTGTAAGCCTACAACTGCAAACTGCACAAGCACTGAAGAAACAAGACATGGAACCTGAGAAGTTTCCTGTTTGAAAATGGGTGTGTTTCCAGTTCCAGGAAGGAACAAGTCAGTTCGCTGACACAAACGCTTGTGCGAGAGAATACCCACCCCACAGTTGTCATTCGTGACGCTTGTTGAACAGTCAGGGTAGCCACTCATGTCACACAATAGAGCCTAAAGGAAGGAGCCTCTAGCAGAACAATTCAGATGGTTGCACATTAAGTATTTTGACTGGTAGCACTGGAATCTCTCTTGTCTTGAGGTGTTTAGTGGCCTGTGTCAGGTCAGATCAGAGCATCCGATTAATTTTGGCCAGCTTCCCTTGTCCACTTTGACCGAAGACCAAATATAGTTCTGTCGGTGCAATCCAGCAAGTCGAAATTACACTATTGTGTCTCTTGCGTTGTCCGTTGCCTCAGCTTGGTGTGCTCAATAGCCACATGACGCAGGGAAGGAAATTTGGATTCAATGGCACCTTAGCTGGTCTTTGTTCAGAGCCTTAAGAGACGTCCATCCTCAGAGTGAATGAAGAATTGCAAGCAAAAGCACCTTCAAAAAAGCCGCTGACACTCCAAACAAAAGAACACATGCCGTATGCTGGCGTGCCTATTGACTTGTGTTCGCATTTTTCTCACAGAGACATGCCCAACCAGACACGTGCAAGAGTTGGAAACAAACTTCTCCTTGCCAGCTTTACATCCCGCGAAGAATCAATGCAACCAGCGCAGAAAGGGATTCACCTTCTTGCAGACCAACACGAACCATGAAACTCACTGTTTTCAAAATTCCATCTTCCAGGGGTCACTGTGAGTTCAAAGGACCATTCCAAAACAAAAGGACCGACACCAACCCACCATGCTGCCTCACCTGGAAAACGCCTTGCTGTCTCACCTGTCTCATCCACTGTTGGCGCCATGCTCAGCGGTCCAACGTCCGCCCTCAGAGCCCCCAGCTGCCTTCAACGGCCCGGCCGCGCCGCGACCCGGCGCCGCGACGGGGCGCCCCGCAGCGCGTGGTGCGGATCGCGCGTGGTGCAGACTGCGCTGGTGGCGTCACTCGGTGACTGGGCCCCTTGAGGTGTCTGACAGTTTAAGTGTTGTTAGCTGTTCTTCATTTTTCGTGCCCCAATGTGTTTGATCCTTGCCACAAGTATCAGATCTCAGCCGTCTTTGTTTATCTTCTTAAAGTCTTAAGCACTCATTTGTTCTGAATTCTGCCTGTTTCTTTCAAAGCTGAGTAAATCCCAGCAGACCTGGCCGTTGCCCCGGCCGTTGCGTGTCTTTTCGAGGCCAACGTGCCGTTTCGAGATCCCGGACACGGAGATGTCGAAGGGCTCCCGACTTCGAACGGTTCTGCGACCATCTGCTGGGCACATGGAGAGGTTGGTCCTCCCCGTGGTTGTCTCCCGATTCGCTGGCAAAGGGGTCTGGTCATGGGTGTCTTGGAGCAAAAGGGGGCTCTGGTCGGGGACGTTAAAAGAGTGTCGGAAAAAGGGTTGTGGGTGTGAAGGTGTCTGTGATGTTTTTGGTCTTTTTCGAATGAATGGTTGTTGAAAGAATTTTGGGCAGAGGATGGCAGTGGCAATTAGGTAATCATGGAAGAGAGAAGAATTAAGGAAGTTAGTTTTTGTGGCTATCGGGCACAGCTGTCTTTTTGGTTTTTTGGTATTGCTACTATTGCTGCTGGTTCTTTTCTTGGGATGATTTTAGGTCATCGAGCATGACCCCAGTTGAGTTTTTTGAGCACCATACGAGGCTTGTTGATTGGACTGAAATTGGTCCGTAACGAATGATAAACCGTTGGATTCGGAAGGATGAGAAGGAAGTTGAGACATCAGCTTTGACTGTGGAAGTGGCAAAGTGGCAATTTTCTCAGTTCTTGAGGATCACACCATGGCTGATAAGTGGGTTTTTATTTGGCCGCCAGCGTCTGGCCCTCGACCACAAGGTAAGGAACCCCCCAGCCGCCCCCTGTTTGAACTCCTTTTTTCACGGACCACGGTGGTGGGCCGTTTTCTTCCCGTTGCACTCAACGATCAAGTCGAGGTCCTTCCGTTGCCCTTGGACCCGGGACGACACGAAGGTCACTCCCATCGCGCGGAACTGCGCGGCCTGCGCCGGGGTGGTCCAGGGCTGTCGCGATCGCGACCGGCACTTGGACCGCGACGGGCGCGGCTTCGTCTTCTTCGACTGCGGTTCCTGGACGCTGGAGGAGCCAACAGAGGTGGTCACCGCGCTGCAGAGGCGAAGCCAACGACAGGCGGGGTGGATGGACCGGGTGGGAGAGAAGTGCTTCGCCTGTGAGAAGGAGGGTTGGATGGTGAGCTGGTGAGCTGGCTGGATTGGGAGTTGTTGATCGACAGCTACTCTGAGAGGTTTCTGTGGTTTCTCGCGATGAACATAGATTTCAAGGTAGGAAAGGCACAGAAGACATGTCCAAAACGCCCACCGAGCCGTCTACGAACGTTCACCGTTCACCGGTTTCGCCTCAGGTGCTGTCCTGCCGCTTCACCTCCAGCGGTGAGGTGTCGGAGCTCCAGTGGACGCTCCAAGAGCAGCTCGACGAGTTCCGCCGCGGCGCGCCGCTCGACGAGATGGCGCCAGAGCCGCCAGCAGAAGTGCTGCAGGGAACCTTGATGGCGTTTTCGGACGCAGGGCGACGCAGGGCGACGCAGGGCGACGCAGGGCGACGCAGGGCGACGCAGGGACTGGGTAGACTTTTGGTGACACTGCTGGTGGTCTAAACTCTCTTCACAAGGGTTGTTGTCTCGTGAAAAGCTCTAGTTGGTGAAGACCAGGCCTGTGACACTGACTCAAACCGAACCTCCAGCGAAGAAAGGGATTTGTTGGGCACCCAAAAGCCAAGTACAGTCCCGTTTGTGCCCCAAAACATGGCTCAATATACCTTGTTTTTTCGGTACTTGAGAGTCCATCCCACCATCTCCCACCTCCATCCCACCCGTGTTGAAACGAAAGAATCCCAGCCTGAGGAACACGGCGATGGCTCCAGGAGATCTCCTCCTGGAAGGGCTCAGCGCTTCAGTCCACCGCCAGCGGCCGCTCCGCCGTCTTCGTCTCCACGCGCCTGGCCTGGCGATCGACGGCCTCGGAGGAGGGAGGGGCCTTGGGGCCGTCGCTGGGGGGCAGGGCATTGCCGCCCGGCGTGGGCTTCTTGAGCTTCCATGGTTTCCATAGGAATGGTGGTTTCAGCAGGGTTTTGTATGGTCTTTGGCCCAAAGAGGGTAAGTGCTTAGTGCTTTGGTGAATTCTTCTTCATCCTAACTTATCCAACATGTTCGGTTCGTTCGGGCCAGGAGTTAATGAAGCTCTGGCGAGGCGCTTTGGAGTTCGACTTCCCAACGGCTTTCCTGGCCGTGAAGCACTTTGCAGATCCCAGCGCTGAGCCTCGGAATGGGTTGGATATGTCCTTTTTGGGGCTTCAAATTCCGAATCCCCTTCTAGAGATTCAAGGCTCAATCTTGTGGGAAGAATATATTGCTTCCTTTGTACCAGTTGGATCATGTTAGATCTTGATGTGGAAATCCTTAAATGTATGTATCCGGTGTCCAGAGTGAAGATATTTGTACTTTTCATGTGCCTAAAACTTTGGAGCTCAACTGAGGGCTTTTGGCTCTTGGCCGGTGATGTTCAAAGCTCTACGGCCAAGATCATTGGGCGCAAGTATCTCCTCCCAGACGCCACACGTCCAGATGGACCGACTTTGGTCTCAGTGGCCTTGCTTGACTTGAGCCCAGAGGAGCAAGAGAGCAAAAGCGCGGAGGGCCAGCGGATGATGGACAGAGGATAGGTGTCTTTCGTGTTTGCCCAAGTTTGGGGGTGACGTGGCCCTCGCAGTGAAAGAGCCACGGATTGGCAAGATCCCTGACAAGCCAGTGGTGAAAGGAGCAAAGATTGGTGAAAAGCCCGTGTTGTTGAAAAAAAAGCCCTTATTCTATGGCATGGTTCAGTTTGGGAGTCTTCAAAGGGATTTGCAGGCTCAGAATAGGCAGCCAGCTCATTGTGCTAGGGGGTTGGGAGACACATACCGACAGAGAAACTGTGAGAGTGTCCTTGCTAAAGGGACATCATTGACACGGGAACCGTGTGAGGGGGATCCTCCTGAAACAAGCGTAGACTGGTGGGAATCACTGGAAACGGTTTCCATACACAACCACGTTGTTCTCCCACTGTCAGTCGACGGAAAAAAGGAGCGGCTTTCCAGGTCCCCCCTGGTGTGCAGCGAAACCTTTCATTGCTCTTTCTTAATCGTAGTAAGATTAGTTCAGAATAAGGTTCAAAGAACAAGAACCAGGACTGCCATATGGTTGAAATCCTTATCAGACTGATAGCAGATCTGCAGATCGACTTCGACGTCATCAGGGTTCTGAAACGCCCGTTAAGCCCCTTTGCTTTCGACCGTGCCTTCCGGGTCCTTGGCAGGTGCACCCACCGCGCAAGCCATGCGAGCCGATGCGTGGGAAAGACCCGGTTCAGATGGCTGGGCGGTAGTTCATGGTTCAGAAGTCCTGATGACTTGGGTGGATGTACCAACATCGTATTGACATGTTGACCTGGTAGTTTGTTGGCCAGTTTGTCCCATTCCAGTATTCGTCGTGGGTCAGCGTCAAATTGTGTCACTTTTGTTAGTACAAAAAAGTGGGATTGTTCATGTGCAGTTGGCGTGGTTGCAGGCCCTCGCGGTCATTCCATAGGGTGGTCACAGTACATTTGGAGAGATTTGATTGGATGCGAGGGTGCTGTCAAATCCCACAGAACTTGCATGCTCATGCTCATCAAGTTGCTGCACCACCAGACTGGGGTGAAGGCCCATGTTTCAGGTCGTCGTTTGCTTCGAAGCCCTTTTCCAGACTTCGCCCTGAGGTGAAGACCATTCCCAAGAAGGATTGTTGGACCCGGGGCTATGTCCGGATGCCAAGAAGGATGGCGGAGCTGCGAAGAGGATGATAGATGTGGATAGGGGAATTCACAGCCACGTACGCCTGGTGAGCAACCCAACAAGCAGCTGAATAGTTTGACCCTGTGCCCTCACTGAATTTCAGTTGGTTTTGCTTCATAGGGTCCATTCCGTCAGAACATATCAGAACCATGAAACCGATGAGCGTGGCGACTCGTTTTATCGTGGTACACCCATGTGAGAAAGAAAGGTCGAAAAAGTTTCAAGGTGTCGATGCCAATCACAGTCATCCTTTCTTACAAAGATCCATCCCAGTCTCAAGCAAGACCTAACATAGATCAGTCGCCAGTCATAGATGCGTAACTACGTCACAAGTCATAGATTCCGCCATATATGTCGGGATCTACATAGAGGATATCCCACGACATAGATACCGCTCATATTCCCTCAAAGATCAGTCGCAAGTCATCCGCCCGCTTGTTCCTCAGGTCTTGGAGGAGATCGAGCTCTTGGAGGCGCTCGCAGTCAGCGGGTCCGGTGGACGGTATGTGCCGTGGATGAAGCAGACGGGCCCGGCGCTTTCAGCACGGGTGTTTGGGAGTTTATGGGCAGCTTGTGGTTCTTTTGTTCCATCCAACAGTCACATGGTTTGGGTGGAAAGCACATAACGATGTCTCTTGATAGGCTTGTAAGGAGCAGTGCTATAAGTTTCCGTGGTTACAAAACTGAGGATGCTCCAAGCTGTTGGAGGAAGAAATCCACCCCGACCACATACAGGATAGCCACTATCTACGGGGACTACGGGGTGTTATGTTGGTGGTGTGCAGGAGACTTTTCTTCAACAGCTGTTTCAAGTGGAGGAAATACCAATCCCCTAAGCATGAACAACCAGTAGGGACGTTCGGATCCATTGGGAATGATGGATGCAGTGAAGATGCTGAGTCTTTTGTCATACGTTGGATTGTGCGATAACATTTTAGATAGGGCATGCTTCTGTTTTTGGCAACTTTCGGACAATCATGCTGAAGAACATATCGCACTCAATGCAGATCTCAGTTGGGTTGACCTTTGCTTCAAAGTTCTATGCACCGTTCAGGAGCGGATGAGCAGCAAATTTGAGGTCCATAAACCACAAAACACTACAACGGTAGTGGCATGAACCCTTGGACCTGGATCCGTGCATGTTTGAGGCGCAAAGACAAATGGGTTTGTATTCATTGGCCTTTGGCTTCAAGCAGAGTTTGTTTCCAAGAGCACTTCGGCCATTACTTGGCAGTAAAGAGTTCATGGTTGCTGTGTCAATCTTGATTTGGCGTCGGTGTTTGGGCCTGAGAACTTCTGGAGTGCGGCTGTTGGCCACAGAAGCTCTCACAGGTTTGCGGCTGTTGGCCAGCCAATCCCTTCCAGGTCTTCACAAACAATGGCAGGTGAGCTCTCATGGCCGCGTTTGCAACACCAGAGGAGTAGTCTCACGCGGATCCTTGAAAGCTTGTGGCTACTACAAGGTGGAAATATGTGGGAACAGTTTTTTTGTGCATCGCGTGGTGGCCTTTGCTTTTTTGGGACCTCCGCCAACCAATGATGTGTGGCAGGTGCACCACCAAGATGGTGACGGTTCCAATAACCGACTTGAGAATCTGAGATACGTGACGCCACGCCAGAACATGTTGGAATTTTTTGCAGGTGCTTCAACGTGCAGTAGTGGTCTTGGCAAATCAGTGCCTGTGATGTGGAGAGCAGTGGGGTCCCAAATTTGGACGACCTCACCCTCAATCACAGATGCAGCAAAGCAGCTTGGCATGGACCGCGGCACAGTTTCCAAGGCCTGTAGACATGGAAAGCCAGCGAAGGGGTGCGATTTTCAGTTTTCTGAGCGTTGTGAGATTGCAACACTGGACGGAGAGGAATGGCGACAGATGCTCGACCCAATGTCCGGTAGCGAAGTGCCGGGAAGGATGGTGAGCTCACTGGGAAGGATACGGTCACAAACAGGCATCATTTCAAGGGGGTGCCGTACCCGGCAAGGCTACTACGTGACCACCCTCACATTAGGCTGTGAACGGCGTACTGAATATGTTCATCGTCTAGTCCTGTTGTCTTTTTGGGGACCACCTGCGAGCCAGCAGCGGCGATATGTTAACCACAAGGACCTTGACAAAGGAAACAATGCAGTTGAGAACTTGGAGTATGTCACAAACGCCGAAAATGTGATACACTGCCTGGCTACCAGGGAGAGGCGCCACAGGCCACATGGGAAACCAACTGAAAGCAGACTTGTGGGCAGCATGGATGAATGGAGAATGCATTTGTCTATCAAGGGTGCTTCAGATGCTCTTGAGGTGAATCGCCACAGTGTCTCCCGTTGTTTGACAGGTCGCCTCAAACAGACTGGTGGATTTGAGTTCCGACGAGGCAGCACGGCTGAAAGCCAGCTTCAGGCTGGCGAAGAGTGGCGCCCGGTTGATTGTAAAGTCATCGGCGCTCTTCTGCGGGAACGAGCCTCCAGACAAAAAGGTGCTAAGGAGTCGGTCTGTGAAGGTGGAACGCCCCAGTCAAGCACTTGGTGCGAAACATGGAGCAGTGGGACAGTGCGGTACCCTTCTCAATTGTAAATCATATAGGCTTTTGTTTCTTTTGATTTGATGTTTGACTGCAACGGGACACTGTCAGCAAGTGACTTTTTCTGATAGGGAGATCTTGAAAAGAGGAAGGACAGGAACCAGTGCATGGGCAACAACTCAAGATTTTTGTTGTTCTAGGTCTGATAAAGGCCAACTAATTATGTACAAGATGAGTTAAGGTGCTTGCAGCAACATTTAGGCATGATATAAAGGACTCTTTTCTGGGGTGGGGTCCTGGATGGTTTTGGTGGGATATAATCAGAACTCAAGCACTGGGACTTGCATGTGTCAACCTTAACAGTTTCATGCATATGTTGCTGGCAGTGAGGAGTTGGATTGTTAAATAAGGCGCATCAAGGTCGCAACAGATGGTTCCTGTTAGCGAGAGTCAGTCAATTCAGTCCTCCTCCTCTTTCCGAAGCATCTGACTGAGCATCCAAAGGGCCCACAGCGGGTTCTTGGGGAATATTCCCATGTTAGACCTGCATCGTTTTGACAAGCGCCGTATATGGGGCCAAGCCTTTCGGCAGCGTTCTCTAAAGTCATGCCAGTGATGAAATATCCTCAGCAAGAAATGCTTTGTTCTGAATTCCTTGCAGAACCATAGTGTGGGTGCCATGGCCAGTGCTTCAAAAGCGCTATGGCGCAGGTGCACCTGCACCAGACTTGTTGGAGCCTTCGCTGGCCTGAGGTTGTTGGCCACTAAGGCACTCCAAGGTCCAGAGGTTGAAAAGAGGAAGCAATGGCAAGTCAGCTCCCACGGGCGAGTGTGCAACACAAAGGGACGGGTCTCAAACGGACATCTACAGGGATCAGGCTACTACAGAGTCAACGTGCTGGGCAATGACTTTTATGTCCATCGCTTGGTGGCTTTCGCTTTCCTGGGGCCTCCACCAGCAGACGACACGTGGCAAGTTCACCACCGGGATGGTACTCCATCCAACAATCGGGTCGAGAACTTGGAATACGTGACGCAAAGCCAGAACATGAAGGAATCCTTTGCAAAACCGAGAGGCAATGGAGGACCTTGTTGTTCACTGCCTGTGATGTGGAGAGCTGTGGGGTCCCAGATTTGGACGACCTCTCCCTCAATCACAGATGCGGCAAAGCAGCTTGGCATGGACCGCAGCACAGTTTCCAAGGCCAGTAGCCAAGGAAAGCCAGCGAAGGGGT
>CAXIVM010002800.1:0-68379 GCA_964035705.1 Porites rus | reverse complement strand
CCCCTTAAGCCCCCCTTAAGCCCCCCCTTCGTCTAAAGACCTTAAGCCTTCGGCGAAGGGGGCTTAAGCCCCCCCCCTTAAGGGGGGGCTTCGCCGAAGGGTACCCCCCCTTCGTCTTCGGCGAAGCCCCCTTCGCCGAAGGTCCCGGGCCCATACTGAAGAAATTCCGGAATTCACTTTTGGCCACTGCACTGGCCTTCGAGAAGTCTTCCTACCGACAACTCTCCATGCAATCCGAGTTAAAGCCTTTATGAGCTGTGCAGCCCTTGTTGAGCTTGCCATTCCGCCTGCTCTCAAGCAAATTGGAAGTAGGGCTTTCTTGAACTGCACTGCCCTTCGGAGGCTGGTCAAAATGCCCGGAACACGCAGATGGCGAGGGGTTTATGGAAGAAAATGCTTTTGCCATCTGTCCGGCCATGAAATGGCCACCCTGGCTGCATATGATCCCGGACATGGGCTACACCCCTGGTTCAGGATAGAGGACCATCCTTCCATCCACAGCTGTCGTGGCCCTGCTGTCAATTTTGTTAGAGTCTGGGCGAGCCTTAGCTCGGGTCCGGAGCAGGCCAGCAGTTGCGAAACAGTGCTTCTCAACACGAGTAACGAACCATGGGTTGCCCTCCGTTATGCATGGAGTGAGTGCCCAGCTGCTGTCGGATGGAGAAGGGTCTCGGCGTGGCGGTGATGTCGACAACTGCAAATCGTCCACCTGCCAGACACAGTAGTCGGTCATTGGCATGGTGCTTTCAGTGGGTATCAAGTGCTACGGGCAGTGGTCGCCCCAAGCTGCAAGTATTTCGGCACCATAGCATTCGATGATCTATGATGCAAACGATCTTTGGCGAGAAGACTGTCTAGACCCAGCCTCAAAGACCAGCAATGCTTCAGAGGCAGGAGAGGAGCAAGAGCGACGTGGGCAGTGAGTTGAGCCAAGTGCCAGTGTTCGAGCGTTAGGAAAGGATGATTTCCAGGCACATGCGGCAAGAAAAATGCACAGACACCAAGTGGAACCATGACCTCTTCTCGCCATCCGCTGCGTAGTAAGCCGACAGGAGCGAGAGCCTTGGTTCTGCGTTCCTACACCGCGGGTGGTAGATAGTGGCAATGAAGGATGCCCAGGGGGAACCTTAGTTCCCGCTGTTGATGTCCGACATTTCCAATTTTA
The DNA here is from genome assembly GCA_964035705.1 of Porites rus. NCBI lineage: Eukaryota > Metazoa > Cnidaria > Anthozoa > Scleractinia > Poritidae > Porites > Porites rus. Next base: position 67,214 of record CAXIVM010002800.1, on the reverse strand, counting down.
TGCAAAGAGGTACAGATATCATGCTAGGAGAGCTCAATGTTTCACATGTTTCACACGGGCCTTGCACGCATCAGTTCACTTTTTGCCATTGCGCTGCGCCTCACAGACTCAAGTGACATCCCCTATTGGCACCGTTGTGTGCCGAAGGGTGTTGGGTCTGCCTCCCCACGGGGAGGTTGTGCCCGGTTCACCCTTAGCTGCAGGCTTCTCTCGCTGGGAATTGCCGCCACGTTTGAATCTTGTCGGGCAGCATGTGACTGGCCTTGCATGCGCCACCAGTTGAACGGGTTGTGCTGCAAGAATGGTCTTTTCCACGGATTGCTGCGAAGATCTTGGCACACTTGGTCGACCTGATTGCAACCACTGCTGGAGCATCGCGAGACACCTGACCTGCAAAGTGACCTTGTTTTGCCACACTGTGGTGTGGCCGCTGGTCACCAACACTTGGTAAGGAAAGTCCGTTTGAAGCCTCCTTGGCGGCTTTCCATGAACACAGCTTGCGCTGCAGTCCTTTTCTTTTGAGAATTCAGGCCCATTAATTGCCACTAGTCTCTGTTTCACACGTTTCACCCAGTGTAGAGGAAAGACTACAAGATGGTGGAGTTTCAGCCTGCGGGCTTGGGTGTTTGGTTTGGGTTTGTTTTTTTTTTTTGGTCTTCGTTCCTTTCTCCACCATCTGTCTGTTCTTCCCTTCCTTCAACGATGACCTGGGCACCATTCCACACGGCGTCCGTGCTCGTGGAAAAAAAAAAGATTCATCTTCCTGACACTGAGCTCCCACAACTCTTGCGTGGTTGCGTGCCAGAGCAAGGGATCTCGTCGATGGCAGAAGCCCAAGCGCCACTCTTGCGCAACTTTCGGGTGGGCGGCAGCCAGCCGAACGCATGTGCACAATGGCTCACAGAGGTCACGCGAGCTCTTTTCAAGCCAATTCCTTTTAGAGAAGTCTTTGTCATCCTGGCGCTTTTCCTACCCCCGTTGACCAGCAGGGACGTGTCGATGATCCATGTCACGCCAATAGCTCAAGGCTTGCAGGGCATGCATGATTGTAAAATTGCTTTCGCTGCGCACTCAAGAGCCGCGGCCTTCGTTTCTCCGGATCAACCAGCGTACAGCTTTGAGTCCCTTGCCACACTGCCTTCTGTGAGAATTTATAGTACTGAGGAGCGAAGACTCCATACCACCTGTTTAGAGACCGCAAAGAAAGCCATGGAGAGTTTTGGCTTGTTTGAATGACGTTCGTTAGCTTTTGAGGACATTGAAAGATCCCTTTCAATGTTTCCATATGTTTGTAGTTTGTGTATGAGGTGTCCGAGAACACCCGAAGATGTTTAGACTATGCTCTTAGTTGTTTCCAACTGTTTTTAGAACCTTTGTGAAGCGTAGAACTGTTTTGAGTATGGTTTTGCATGTCCACAAATGTCCCGAGAACATTTGTGAACCTTGGAGAACGTTCGTCACTTCGGCTCAAGTGTGCGGCGAAAAGTGTGCGTGTCTTTTGCCTGCTTTTTCTTTCGTTTTCGACTCGGGTCGTTGAGACACTTGACTGACTAGGTGTTTTGAGCACGAGAGCTTTTGATTTTCCGTCAGGAGTTTGTGTGTCAAACTTTCACGTGGTAGCGGAGCTTGTGTTTGCTCCCTATCACAGGTACCTCAGTCACCTTGACACCCAGCAGGGTGAAGGTGAGTCTGTTGCACGGCCTGGAGAGGTCTACAGAGTCTTGGACAGGTGCCTGCGTGAGATCGAAGAGAGTCTGGTATCCAGGGCAGTCGAGTCTGAGGTGTTTGCGACCATGACGAGTCGTTCAGGAAGACAGGAAGAGACAGGAGATCGATCTAGAGAGTCTAGACGTGAAGCTGATGGTCACATTGATGACTTTGTTTCGTCCCCGGTAGGTAGGAGGAGTCCTACGACTGCCGCAGGTCCACCTGAGAGGCACAGGATAGCATCTGCAAGCCCAACTCCTACAAGACGGCAGCAGGGTGGAGCGACAGCTCCGTTTCCAGGTACTGGGCGAGGTCCTCCAGCGAGGGGAAAAGGCAGTTCACCTGGTGAGATCGGTGTTGGCTTCACGACCGCTCAGTTGGAGCAGCTGGGTGCTGCGATCCAATCTGCCGTTGTCCCGTTGTCGGACACTTTGACGAGAGAAGTCACTGCCTTGAGGGCACGAGTGGACTATTTGAATGCCAGGGTGGACACAGAGGTTGCGTCTAGAACTCCAGTGATCACTAGAGCTGCACCACAAAGTGTTTCATCTGAAGGGTTGTCTGGAGTATCCATTACAGGTTTTGGTGAGAGACCGGAGTTCCCTCGTTCGAGTTTTCCGTCTTCACCACCGATGTCACGATCACCAGGTTTGTCAGCAGCGGCTGGCGTGAGTGTTCCTCCACCACCGCCCGCGCCGATCCACAGAGTTGCCACAGGGACTGCGCCAGAAGTACCCTCAACATCTACACCGACTCCCGCGGCGGAGCGCGCCGAGAGCAAGTCGGATGAGAAGGACATCTTCAGCAGAGCTGACAAGTGGCTCCCTGCAATGCCCACTCCGGATTTCAAGAAATGGAGTGTGAACAGGCAGGAGGAGATCTTGTGTTTTTCTGAATATGTCTTGCAGTTGCGCTCGTGGGTAGCGTTGGGTAGTGATGTTTTTGCTCTTGAGATCGAGCAGGCACTTCGATGGCCTACGGAGTTGCACACAGCTTCTTTGTCCAAAGGTGCGCAAGTGCGATCTGCACGGTTGCTTGCCATTTTGCAACAGGTATTTGCCAGTTATCCGCGAGCGGATATGCTTCTGAGAGCCTACATCGAAGGTGTTGGTGCTGATGGAGTCTACCAGATCCATCGAGGCACGTCAGGCTTTGAAGCCTTGCGGATCCTTGGGAAGGAATTCTCTTTGCGTTCACGGGCGGAGGCTTCTTTCTTCAGAGCTGAGGTGCTCAAGAAGTCGTTTCGAGGTGAATCGAACGCAACCGCCGTGAGCGACATCGTTAGGAAACTGGACGTCGAGCTTTCCAGGTACCGTAAGTTGGTTGAAACTTTGCCAACTACTCACTCAAGGGACGGCCTTGAGATCCAATCGGCAGATCTTACCCTCATTCTGCTGCGTTCCCTTCCTGCAGGTGCAAGGGACTACGTCATGCTCCACGCGTCGGATGAGAGTTTTCCGTCGCTCAGGGCCGCGGCTTTGCGGTATGAAGGGCAACAGAGGTTGTTCATGGAGCTTGGACCAGGTTCTCAGGCACGACATGTCCACGAAGTGGCTGTTGATCCCGATGTCTACGAATGGTATGAGTACCAGGACTGGGATGACTGGGAGGAAGATGAGGAACAGTTGCCTGTGAGTGCAGCGATGAAGGGAGGAGACAGGTGCCGACAGTGTGGGAAAGCTGGCCACTTTGCCAAGAATTGCTCAACCGACATGAGCAAGGTGAGGTGTTTCAAGTGCGGAGACAGTGGGCACATCGGTGCGAATTGCAAGAAATCGCCGAGTGCGAAAGGCAAGCCGAGTCCCAAGACGTCACTGCTGTGTGACCGGTAGCCACATCAGGCAGATCTTGGCCGAGTTCTCCCTCGTTGGTGGTGAAGGACCGCCAATCGACTTCAGGACTGATGCAGCACCAGATGTGACAGCTTTGATCCAACGCAGTGGAATACCAAGAGAGTACACTGTCACTCGTGCTGGTCCCCAGAATCACGACTCAGTCGGCTCTGTTGAGCGTGGCGTGCGAGAAGTGAAGGAGGGAATTGCAACAATCCGACTGGAACTTGCAAAGGAGAACTGTGATCTGCAAGACAGCCTTGCAGGCTGGGAAGCATGCGCCAGGTATGTCGTCGCCATGCACAACCTCCACGGCAAGGTGGAGAACACAGGCAAGACTGGACGCGAGGTACTTCGCGACTCTGTTGAGGCGAGCCGCGTTTCAGCCATGTTCTGTAGCCACGTGCTGGCAGAAACTCCGGAGAGTGTACCAAGTGTGGGCCGCTTTGTGAGTGCAGGCTACCTTTACCCTGTCAGGAATTCTTTTTCTCATTTCGTTGTCGCCAAGATTGAAGATGATTTGAAATATTTCCAAGCGAAGAGTTTGAAATTCGTCCTTCCCATCACCTACCCTATGGATTTGGTAGGTCGTTTTCTCAGGAGGACCGGTTCTGAACCGCCTCCAGGCCCAATCGAAGACCAATCGCCAGTGGAGATCATCCCTGAGGACTTTGCAAAGTTGCCGGACAGCATCCCACCTCCACGTCATTGGTTGGACAAGTTTGGCAACACGGATGACTGCACTGCCTGCGCAACCCGCAAAGGCAAGCACTCTGTCAAGTGCTATGAGCGTTATCGCAACTGGTTGAGGCGAGGTGATGAGAAGAAGCAAGAAGACAAGAAACCTCCAGTTCCAGCACCAGTTGCAGATGAGGAAGTTCGTGACTTAGTTCCTAAGGAACCTCAGGAACCTCAGGAACTGCCACCAGTCGTGACCAAGGACGTTGCTGTGATCCCAGGTCTACCAAAGGGAATGGCTCCTACGAGAGGCTGTCCATCTTGTGACAGCGGCATGGTGGCACCTGGAATTCGCCACAGTGCAAAGTGCAAGAAGAGCCAGGCACAGTTCCTTGAAGCCAGTTCGATGCACGTTGAGAAGGCAACTTCGTACCGTGATCCTCCAAAGGCAGTCGAAGATGAGCTGGCAAACTATGCGGCTGAGATGGACTATGCGCCCAGTGACCTTGAGAAGGATCACGACGTCCCCATGGATGAGCCTGAAGACATTGAGATGTCTGGCGACCTCCTTGAAGACTCCGAGATGGTGGACTCCATGTTGGAACTGGATGGGAGTTTCGTGTGCTCCATCCGTTTCGACTGGGACGGACCTGGTGAGTACCAGAGGGTGAACCTGTGCGGCACCCCAGTCCGAGTTTGGAAACCGTCAGGCGCTGTCTCCGACACCACTCTTGTGGAGTTGAGTCCTTCAGGCACGTTCAAGGCCACGGTCAAGGAGATCGAGGGACTCACAGGAGTTAGAGCAGGAAACGTCCTCACGCACAAGGAGATGGAAAGGTTTTGTGCAGAGTTTGGCACCAGGCCTATACCCTGTCGATGGGTAACGGGCGAAAAACCGGAGGCTGACGAGGGAGTGAGAGCCCGCATGGTTGTGAAAGATATAGCGCGTGGCGCTGCAACCGCCAGGGCCCAGGGCATCAGCAGCCCAACGCCCTCAGTGGAGTCACTGCGTGTGCTCCTAGGTATGGCTTGTGGAGCCTGGGGTTGTCCCCCGATGTGCTTGTTTGCCATCGACGTGAGTCAGGCATTCATGAACGCGCCTTTGGAAAAGCACCATGTTGTCGTTCGGCTTCGCACTTCCGTTTCCAGGGACAATGACGCCAATGAACCAGTCTACCTTGAGGCCAAGAAAGGCTTGAATGGACTCAGAGTGGGTTCGCTCGCATGGGCATCCTTCTTTGCTCGCATCGTTCGCGAGGCAGGTCTTGAGTCCAGCGTCACTGAGCCTTGCCTCTATGCCGGTTCAGTTGGTGGAGCACCAGTTGTTCTGATCTGCTATGTTGATGACGTTCTCGTTGCTACTCCAAAGGAGGCATCCGACAAGATCGTTTTTGATCTGCTTGCGAAGCATGTGAAGATCCGAGAGACTGGAAGAATCCCACTCGCATCTGCAAAGGATGGCTCGCTGCGTTTTCTTGGCCGGACAATCTCAAGGAAGGCAGGTGATGCTGCGTTGTATTTGTCTGTTGACCCTGACTACATGGATGAGTGTTTCCGTGAGTTCGGAATTGAAAAAGGGAGCTCCACGTTCCCTGACATCCGACCAGCCATCGAGGAGACGATTGAGCAGGAACCCATCAGTGCCGAGGCGCATGCACGGTTCAGGAGAATCCTGGGTCGTCTGTCGTGGATGTGCCAAACCAGGTTGGATTTGTTGGTCCTTGTCGGTTTGCTCTCCACGGGCCAGGCATCTCCAAAGCCAGGCCATGAGAAGGCACTTCGAATGGTTCTCAGGTACTTGATCACCGACATGAAGGTTGGACAGCGCTTTCCAACCGAAGGTGAGCTTCCCGACTATGCAGAGACGCTGCTGGTCTACACTGATGCAGGCTTTGCTCCCATGCGGAGTACGAACCGCCGCAGCATCACAGGGGTGTGTCTTGTGTACCGTGGTGTGCTGTTGAAAGCGTTCAGCCGGCATCAGGGATCGGTGACCTTGAGTTCGTGCGAGGCAGAGCTTTCCGCAGGCCAGGAAGGCACCCAGGAAGGACTTGGTTTGTCCAGGACTGTCTTTCAGGTCCTCAAGGCGTTAGGTCTTGTGCAAGTCACCTCCCTTTGTTTGGCATGGCTCACAGATTCCCTGAGTGGGAAGATGATCCTCGAGGCTTCTGATTTGCAGCGCCATTCGCGCCATGTGGAAATTCGGATTTGTTGGCTTCGCGAGCTCATGGCCAAAGGAATCCTCGAATGTGCGCATGTCCCCGGTACTGAAAACCCAGCGGATGCTTTGACAAAGTGTTTGGCGTTGGCAACCTTCCTGAAGCATCGCGTGCTGTTAGGTTTTGCGCCCTTGCGAGCCGCTGCGGTGAGCAGTGTAGTCGACACATCCTTTCAAGGGTTTCTCCATACTCTTGTGTTTAGGCAATGTTACCTGTGTGGTGATCATCTTGAAAGGGGGCAGCAGCACGATGTTGGGAGTCAACGTGTCCACAATCTTGTTGTGAGTCAACATGTCAGTGCACTGCTAGCTTTGAGAAAGCCTTTGTTTTCAGTATGGACTTTTTGGACTTCATGGATTTCTTGGATTTGTTGGATTTCACACATGTTTTCAGTCATGTTCAGTTTCTGGACTTGCTTGCAAGAGCTGAGAGTCTGCTTTGCACTGTTCCGCAGCTGTTTCGAACCATGTGCTCCTCCTGCAGCTGTTCTGGACCACAAGGTGGCTCAACTCGTCGCTCAGGTACCTAGGTACGCGCTTCCGGAACCCGCAGCGATGGATGGAGAGGATGACCTTCGTTCGGAAGCGACCACTCGTGTGGATTGGACGACCGGCGAGCCTTTGAGGAAGGCCAGTCCAGCTGCTGAACCTGCAACGGTTCCTGCAGAGCCTGTGGTGGCTCCTTCGAATCCTACAGAGCCTGTGTCGGCTCCAGCCGCCGAGGTACCTACTGTTCCAGCTGTTGAGGCATCTGCAACTCCAGCAACTGAGGCACCTACAGCTCCTGCGGATCCAGATCCTGTTCATGAAGCTCCAGCAGAACCTTCTGCCCCAGTGGTGTTGACCGGTGAGGTCCAGCCAAAGGCTCCAGCTGAGGCAGGCACTGCAGAAGCTGGATCATTGTGTGGTGTTTCAGCTACCCCTTCACGCTCCAAGAAGAGTTCCGCTGCTTCCAAGCCGTCTCGAGTGACGAGGATCAAGCTGCTCAAGAGCTTGCGTCGGACCTTGTTTGGTCCAAATGCCGAGGTGAAGCGAGCTCCGAAGCGTCTTGCAAAGAAGCGCAAGGCGAAGAGTGTGAAAGAAGAGGATGAAGAGTCGGATGGAGCACCTCCACGTCCGAAAGCCAAGGCGAAGGCAAAGGTGAAGAGCAAGGCAATGCCGCGTCCTCGTGGCACAGTGCGTGGCTTCTTCGATGTTCGTCGCGGCCGAAGGGTGGAGGTCCCCTTGCGTGGCCCCAATGAGGCGCCCAAGCCAAGGATGATTCGGGCCTTCAGTGGCTTCAGCTTTCGACCCGTCCGCAACCTGAAGTGCAGGATCTGTGGCAACTACGGCCATGTGGCCGCCTCATGCATCCAGGGACAAAGGTCAGTGAGTTTGACCACAGGGAAGATCCAACTGAGTCAACGGATCGATCCGAAGAGCGATGAAGACCTTCGAGGTGATGCATTGCCCAACTATGGATTTGAGAATCCTTTGAGCTCACAGATCAGCCCAGGCGACAGTGTGTCGCAAGTTGGCTACACCCCTGTTGCGCCCAAGTATGCACTGCCGATCCCAACGGCTCCAGGTATGTCAGCAGACGAGAGGTTGAGATTGCTCCTGAAGAAGAGGAAGAGTGAAGAGCCCCAGAGGAAGCGTCAGGGCTATGAGACATCGGATGAGGTATGGCCTCGAGATGATGGAGAGGAAGCCGATGATCTCAAGGAAGAGCTGCGCAGGAAGCGCAAGAGGTTGGAGATGAAGCCCTTCACGAAGGAGAACCGCGAGCGTCCGAGCTATATGCGGCCGCTTTCGGAGGACCCCCGCAAAAGCCGACCGAAACCCAGCGAAGCGGCGCCAAAGCGTCCTCCTCCAGTACCACCACCGAAGACGCCTCCGAAGGGACCTATGCCACCTCCGCCGAAGAAGAAGGCGATGCCAGTTGCTCCGAAGACTCCTCCGAAGAAGCCAGCTGAGAAGCCCAAGACTCCTGCGAAGGAAGTCTCAAAGGCAACATCTGTGAGCGAGGCTCCAAAGAGTGAAGCTGCAAAGGCACCAGAACCTGTTCCGAAGGCAATTGGGATTGAACCTCCCAAGACCCCTCCAAAGATGGCTCCAAAGACTCGAGTGAAGCCTTTCGATCAGTTAGCCCAACTCTGGTCGATGCCGCTGCAACTCCGGCAGAGCCAAAGCCAAGTGGGGTAGAGCGAGCAAAGGATTCGTCGCCCACGAAGCACCCTGACGGATTGCCAGAGCAGACTGTTGAGGAGCGTGTGTCACCGAAGGTGAGTCCAAAGCCTCCTCCACTGCCATTGGATAGCCCTCCTGCAGCTCATCAGGAACCACCGCCTCCTCCGACTGAGATCGGATTCCCTGTGACGGGACCAGCTGAGGTACCCAAGTCTCCCATGGTGGCGCCTGTTTTGCCGAAGTCTTCACCGGCAAGGCCGCTCATTGATTGGGGAGCACCAGCATCAGCGGAATCGCCGATCGGTTCAACCAGCGACATCACAAGGATCATGGGATTAGGATCCCAACACACTTCGACACCAATGGGCAATACTGGAAGTTCAGTGGCCAGTTCAGGGACATCCAGACCGATTCAATGCTGCATTGCATGCCATGGTACTGGAGTGTTGACAGCTGAGCAGAATGTGACTATCTTTTCGCTGTTGGCCTCAATGCCCGTGATGCTAAGACGTTCAAACGAAACGTTGTCAAGAGTGACTTTTGAGTGTGACTCAGCCGTTTCAATCATCCGAGAGTCGGATCAACTCAGGTATCCTCGATATACTGTGCTAGAAGTAGCTTGCGGCAAAGAGTCAGTCATCGCAAGATCTTGTCGAGAAGTTGACTATGTTCGATACATAGGAATCCATGCAAACCTCCAGGAGATCGGAGTTCGCAATAAGGTGCTGACCCTGCTCCGTGATGGATTCAGTCGATGCCCGCATGGATCTCAGGTGGCATGTCTCGTGCACATCTCTCTTCCTTGCAAAGGCGGATCCCCTCTCTTGAATTTTTGGGGAAGGAATGAGAAGCGCGAGAAAGAGTTCTTCTATCTGTTGAAGTCATCTGGAAAGTATCTTGATGAGATCAAGTCACCTGATGGAGTGTCCGTCACTGTTTCGTTCGAACTGCCGAGAAGTAATCAGTACTGGAAGAGTCGAGATCTTCAGAATTTCTTCGAAAAGCACGGAATGGCATATCAGAGTGAATGTCATGCTTGTTCGATGGGATTGGAAACCCAGAGTGGACTTCGAATTGGCAAAATTTTCAGGATTCAGAGTTCCAACTCGTTTTTGAGTCAGCGGTTGAACTCTCGCTTTCAATGTCGTTGTAATGAGAGTCATGCACCGTTCAATGCAGTTGATTACCATGATACTGAAAGGTACTCGATGAAATTTGCTCGTTTTCTTGTGAAGAGTTTTGCATCTGTGCATCCTTGAGGTGAGAACCCAAGCTGAGCAACCGACTGGCTGAGAGCCTTTGCTTTTGTTGCTGCACAGATAGCTTGATGACACTTGCGGATGAAGCTTCCGATGATCGATGTGAAAATACGTGTGCATGAGATGCCGCTGGAACTCAATAGCTTTTGAACTGTGATTGTTCACACCTTCTAGACTGTTTACTGTAGAGTCTGTCGAGAGTCGATGAAATTGGATCAGGTTTTTGACAAAGGTACTTCATGAATCTTGTCTCGGTCTGTGTGACCACCTTACTTCGAGAGACTTGAAATCAGTTGAACAGTGAGACTGTTTTTCAGGAAGCCGTGCTCATGTCGAAATGACCCTTGAGTCGTCCCTTCCTATCTTTTCTTTCCTTTCGGAGAACTTTTCTTCGCCGAACTTTTCCGCAGCCGTTTGTGTGTGTGGGGCGTCCGCGCGGGAAGCCATGTTGTCGTTTGAGGGCAGCTGCATTGCTGCGCTGGCGTTGTATGGCGCGCTGAGTTTGCTTGTGAAGCTTTTTGGCGCTGCTGGAATGGCGAAGAGCCTTTTGGGACAGAAGAGGATGATGGCCGATAAGCCAGAGAAGCAAGAGCCGTTGTTGAGAGAGAAAGTCTCTGCTGCTGCTTCTACAGGTGCTGCTGCTTCGAGCGCTGCTGGCCGGCCGAGTGGTGTTGAGAACACTGCAACCTCCGAGTGGATGAAGATGAATGCAGTGAACAAGGTACTTGAGGTTTTTGTGACCTCGACTGGGTCCAAATTCCACCTTGACCGTCAATGCCAATACTTGCGAGGCAAGAAAGTCACCTCTTTTGGTTTGTGTAGCTGCTGTGAGCGCAAGCGCTTGCTGGAACAGCGAGTGACCACTGTCCAAAGTGGCGTGTGAGCTTCGAAAGGGGGTGTGAGAATTTATAGTACTGAGGAGCGAAGACTCCATACCACTTGTTTAGAGACCGCAAAGAAAGCCATGGAGAGTTTTGGCTTGTTTGAATGACGTTCGTTAGCTTTTGAGGACATTGAAAGATCCCTTTCAATGTTTCCATATGTTTGTAGTTTGTGTATGAGGTGTCCGAGAACACCCGAAGATGTTTAGACTATGCTCTTAGTTGTTTCCAACTGTTTTTAGAACCTTTGTGAAGCGTAGAACTGTTTTGAGTATGGTTTTGCATGTCCACAAATGTCCCGAGAACATTTGTGAACCTTGGAGAACGTTCGTCACTTTGGCTCAAGTGTGCGGCGAAAAGTGTGCGTGTCTTTGCCTGCTTTTTCTTTCGTTTTCGACTCGGGTCGTTGAGACACTTGACTGACTAGGTGTTTTGAGCACGAGAGCTTTTGATTTTCCGTCAGGAGTTTGTGTGTCAAACTTTCACGCCTTCGGAGCAGATCCACATAGGCAGTCAGGTTGGGAGAGTCTACCGGCCAGTACTCCGCGAAGACCACCGAGTCTATGCGCTCCTGATGGTTCTCCTTGAGTATGTCACTCAACCTAAGAAGAGGTCCAAGCAAGGCTCCTATGAATCAAAGAAAAGTTAGCAGTTCGACAGAGTAGCCCAAAGTCATGGACAGAGCATTCATCCCAACACCGGAAACCTTCGCTCCTTTGCCTACGAAATCAGAGGTAGGGGTCAATGTAGAGATACAATGGGGACTCCCGCCCAGCTTGCAGCAACTAGGGACCCGGACGGTAGGGTTCCCCATTCTCAGTCTGTCTGAAGTCGGGACTACAGTCTCTGCTGATCACTTGCTACAAATGGCCACGATGCCCCTCGAACACAAGCCTACGGCCCTGGGCATCTCCTACTCGCTTCCGGTCTCCTGTCAATTCGGAGCTGAAGAACTGCTGCACAGCCCACATGCACTTTTTGGACTTCTGGCAACGCCAATACCAAATTTTTTTTGCACGAGTGGAGGCGCTGTGTGTGCAGGTCATGCACAGGTCACGTTAGTCGAGTTAAGAAGGAGTTACTAGACAGGTTGCACATACAACCCAACACCCACCAAAAAACAACACAACAAAACCCAAACCGAGTGCAACCTGTAGCGCAGCTCCGAGAGCCAAGAAGGCATGAAGAAGGTGAGACAGGGGCGATGAATTCCGCAAAACGCTCAGTACTTCTTGTTCTTCATGAAGCGGAGCAAGGTGCAATCGAATCAGGGGCATGAGAGCCCAGCGAGCAAACGGTTGCATGTGCTGTTGCAAGTACTGATTAGCCATTTATCACCCTGTGAGTGCCGTAGCACCGCCAAAAAGGCAAGGATGAAAAAGATGGGAAGGATGGCACAGTCCAAAATTGCAGCATTGCTACTGTGCTCTTACCACCAGTGAAAGTGTGCATCAAATAGGAGCGAATTGTTAGTGAGGGAATGGCCCTTTGACCACGTCACGATTTGCTTTTTTGCCGGCAGGTAGCCACGAATGCGGAACCAAGGAGGTGCCGTCAAGGGAAAACCACGGTCACTCAGCTCGGTATTTCCAAAAAGCCGAGGATGGACAGTGCGAGGTCACCGAAAATGGTTCAAAAGAGGTGGCAAGGGAGAGGTGGCTCTCATTCCTCCCCCAGAGGGGGAGGATCAATCAGAGCATGTCAGGCAAGTCAAGCACACAGGGCTTGATATAGAGCGTGCAGCGTGACATGCTCCAGGTGTGGGCAGTCATCCTGGATAATTACTGCACCTTGTGTTGCTTTTCTTCTTCTATCAGCCTCTTTCCACCGCGGCCATCAGGAGCGGCCAAAACATGCATGTGCCCCATGAACTACGATGCTAAGTTAGGAGGTGAAACAGGGTGAGACGCCGTTTTCCTAATTCTGTACACTATACTCATCCAGAACCACTACACGGGTTGCAGGCTGGGACTGGCTAACTACTCAGTGTCGACGAGGCAGCTAGCACTGTGTCATTGGCTGGTACGTACAGGACCAGCACACGGGTGTTGGTCAGCTGCCTACTTTGCTTATGTAGTCATGATTGATAAACCGAAGTGCGCTTGCAGCTTTCAAAAAGACATCACGAGATGTGATTGGGATGATTGGGGTCCAGCCAGCACACGGGCGCAAGCAGTGACGCAAGACATCCGTGAGCACATCGACACCAGCCCTTAATCGAGGGCAGCAAAAGAGTCATGCCCATTGATCCTCGTCTTCTTGAGTGCGTGGCAACCATCGAACCCGATTCGGCATATCTAAGTTGTCACAGCGAAGAAAAGCATTTCCTCGAGAGTAGATGCCCCGCCAGGTCACACTTTGGCCATTTCTCTGAAAGCGACAGAGCTGTGTGCACCCCGCAAAAGCTCCTCAGTGCTCCAGGGAGTTTTAATGTTTGCAAGTGTTTGCAGTGTGCAAAGGTACCTCCCATGATTTCTGTGATTTCAGTTCGTGAGAGATCTACTAATTGCAGCTGCATACACCGTTCGCAGACACTCGGCCCCATCCAATTAAACTCTGGAGGTAGGGTCAATGCGGTTAAGCCGGCTTCCATGAAGCAGCATTCCGGCAAACATCGCGTCGGGCCGTTCGGCTGGTGCTCCGTCAGCTCTGCTTGTGGAGCGAGCTGATTGGCGGCATCATGAGAAGTCCCAATCTGCAGAAGCACAGCACTCTTCAAAGACTTGTGCTCCAAACTGCTTGCATCCTGGTGCAATGACTTTGCGCAATGCATAGCAGCGGTGAAAGGCTTGCGTTTGCAGGCTGATTACAGAATTTGGAGGTGCTGACAGTTGCGCCAAGCCCCCTCCCCTATATACGGTAGCCTGCATCAACTTGCACATGCCGCACGTTTGCCACATGCGAAAAGGCCTGCGGGAAAACTTTATCGAAAAAGTAGAACGGGACTTGCAGGGCTTTGGCTTCCCCTTGCATTTGCCCCTTATGCTCGGCTTGCTCGAAGCAACAAAACCACCAAACAAACAAAAAACAAACCTCCAAAAACAAAACACGCAAAACGCAGAGGCAACTTGTAAAGCAGCTCGTAAGACCATGGAGGCTTGGTGATAGCCCTTCCTGCAGGGTTTTCTGTATGGGCAACGCCAAACCGCAGGTTGGTGGTGATTGCAAACCAGGCAAGCAAGAATGTAAGCGACCTTGTCTTGCCAGCTCCAAAAACACCCGCAATGGCCAGGGTGTATCGGCCGGACTGCAGAGCTGAGACAATGGACAGCGCGATGGAGAGGATATGAGCACTGTCCGTGCCAGCTGCAGCACACAATTGCTGTCCAAAGCCAGTGGCTTGCAAGAAGAGAGTGAGGTGGGCTTTGGAACTTGGCATGGTAAAGTCTCTTCTCGAAAGCATGATGCACCTGCAAGGGTGCGCACGAGTGCATTGGCATGGTCCATAAGGTTCAATCTTGGACTCATCAGGTCAGGTAGCTGGCACGACGGCTGGCAGCAATGAAGGCGGCAACAATTGGGAAAACCACAGGCTTCAAACCCGGAATTTCCACAACTCGGAGAGTGAAGGACAGTGTGAGGTGACCACCCGGGTTCAAAAGGGAGTGTCAAGAGGCATGCACCTCTCGTCCCTGAGAGGGAAGGTCACACACGAAGCACACCATGCAAACTCAGCTCATCAATGGCTCAGCGAAATGAACTTAGTGGTGCTTCAGGGAGAGACAACTCAAGTGACGCGTGCTGCAAAGACCTCGTTTAGTCATCTGACAGCATCTGACTGTACCATTCAAACCTAGTCAGAGCGATCAGTCAATCCATGCAGGGCCCCATAAACTATCCGAAAATAGTGAAGAAGTGAGACAAGGTGAAACGCCGTTTTCCTAATTCTGTACACTGCACTCATCCAGATCCACTACGCGGGAGCAGTCTGGAACTGTCTAACTGCTCAGATCAACGAAAGGCAAGCGGCTCAGCACCATGGAATGGGACTCCTAGGACCAGCACACGGGTGCAAGTCGAGGCACTGGCAAGAACAAGCAAGCACTGTCGACATTGCATTTGTGGTCATGCTGATCGAGCGGTCCTATTGCAATTCAAGTCCTACTCTACACTGTCTCTTGTCGTCGGCATTTTGGAAATTCCGATCACGAGCGCGGTGGTTTCCCCCTATTGCCACACTAAGGCTACGGTGAGCGTGCACTGCCTTCTGCAGCATAGCAGCCTCTCTGTCATACAGGAGGGTCCAGTTTTGTCTCCGGTGGACCTTTCAACTTCGAACATACGAGAGCCTGTCGAGGGCTCTTGCTTAGCACTGATGCAAAATTTGTCCGCGCAATTTGCTAGAGGAGGTCAGTGATCTCCTGCTGCCTGAACATGATTACTTATTGGCTCACTCATTCGCAGACAAGTTTGTTGAGGGACAAGATTTACTGAGCGCATTGCTGAATTCATTGCCCCGTTTATGCCTACCTGCCCTCACGAGTTGCATAACAGGTTGCTCCTTCTCTGTTTTTTTGTTTGGGTGGTGTTTGGTTTGTTGTGTGTTTGGTTTCTTTTGGGGGCTTGTCTCTCGCGTCTTGGTTGCAACCTGTATCTCAACTCCATCTTAACTCGAACAAGGTGACTTGTGCAGAACCTGCAAACATAGCGCCCAGACTCGTGCAAAAAAAGGGAGCTTGAGGGAGGTGAGCTTAAGGGGGGCTTCGCCGAAGCCTCAATGTCTTCGGTCGAAGGAAGCTCGGGCCCTAACACGGTCGCCATAGTGGCATGTCCACTCCGACATAGGGAGCTTTTATTTTCCACGAGTACGGACGCCGTGTGGGCGGTGTGCCCAGGTCATCGTTGAAAGGAAAGAAGACACAACATGATGATGGGGAATAGAACACAAGAAAACACCCAAACCCAGAATAAAACAAAACAACCAACCAAAACGCAACCAAACAACACCAAAAAGGCCAGAGGCCGATTCCCCATCATTCAGACAGTGTTTCCTCTGTACGGAGGTGAGACTAGTGAGAAGAGGTTGGCTGCATACTAACTAAAACCCTGAATTCGCTACGAAGTATGCCAAAAAGGAGCAAGCGAAGCCAATCAAAGGAGGCTTCGCGCAATCATCAAAACGTGACCACTTGGCCACTGCAACGAGTGGCAAGACATGGCGTCGCAGCTTTTCACAAGGGGCTCATCATAACTGTCAGCAGTACTGATTCTTGCCCAAGGAATTCAGTTGTTGCAATGTCAGGCTAGCCAAGGAAAAATCCCTTTTCGCAATACAACCCATACAACTGATTGCACAAACGAAGTGAGAGGCAGATCAAGAGTCAGGCGGTGGAGGCAAAGCAAAACGGAAAGGTCCGCTGACGAAAGTGCTGCGTTCCCTCCTTGAAGGGAGGTCATCTTTGCACCCCTTGGCTCTCAAACATGTGCCAAAAAGGGGTGAACCATCCTTCCATGAACTGGTGCCATCGTAAATACACCATCCTGTTACATGCAAGGTCCGTGTGAGACAGGTGAAACTGTAGACCTATCCTAGCATGGTTCTTGTGCCATCTTTGCACAAGATTGGCCATGGTCTGACAGCCTCAGCATTAACTAAGGTTATCCCTGGGCGCCATCCATCACCATTCACTACCACCCGCCTGCCAGGGACGAGGAGCTAAGGCTCTCATCCCAGTAGGCTCACAAGCTTGTAGGTGCTGAAGGCGGAATAGTGACTCTGTTTGGACTTTGAGTCGACTGGCAAGCATTCACAGAATGGAAGAGGGGAATCTCACTACCCCTTTGTGACTGCCACGATATTGCTTCTCTAAAATCTTCTCTCCACTGATCTTTGGCATTTGGCGGCAAGAATCGAAGCCACGTGGGCTTGTCTAGTTGCTCACATTTGTCAAAGGCATTAATCCGGGCATATGTTCCTCGCCAAGTCTTGCTATTCTAGTTTACGAAATACTCGAAGTTGCGTGCAACCTGCAAAAGCACGCCGCGCAATGTAAAGTAGGGATGGCGGAATGCAAACCTCCTGCAGCGAAGCACACTGGAGGAAGGCTTCTTGCTCTATGGTTCGTAAGTGTCGCTCACCAGCGACACACCGCGTTTACGAATGTAATTTCGCCACACGGTCCGCCGCCCACTATAGAAGCAAACATATCACACGATACCGCCAATCATCCCGCTCACCAGCGACACGCCGCGTTTACACCAGCATGTTTCGCTCTCCCCAGTGGCACGGCGCCGCGCAAACGCACTTCCCACCAAGGCCCAGCAAATCCGCGTGGCGCTGCGACATCACGAACGTAATTTCGCCACATGGTCCGCCGCGCGCTATAGAAGCAAACATATCGCATGATACCACCAATCATCCCGCTCACCAGCGACACGCCGCGTTTACGCCAGCATGTTTCGCGCTCCCGCACTTTCCACCAAGGCCATGCAAATCCGCAGGGTGCAGGCGAGGCTTCGAGTCACGCTTCGAGTCTGCAAAACGAGTGTTTCGTATGAGACTTCCTCCAAAAGTCACGCATATACAGTCTCCAAAGCGAGCGTTTCGAACGAGACGTCCTCCGAAAGTCACGCTTCGAGTCTGCAAGACGAGCCTCGAGCATTTCGTACGAGCGTTTCGTACGAGACTTCCTCAAAAACTCACATGTCAAAGTCTGCGAAACAAGCGTTTCGCACAAGACTTCCTCCAAAAGTCAAGCGGAAACACCCATCGGAGCACACACGTCAAGCAGCCCTGCCAAGCAGTTTTGCAATTCCAGCCCCTGCAAACAACACCCGCTCACACGCCAATCCCAATGTCACCGTGATGTCGCAGTGCCATGTGGATTTGCGAGGCCTTGGTGGAAGGTGCGTTAGCGTGGCGCCGTGCCACTGGGGAGGGCGAAACATGCTGGTGTAAACTGTAAACGCGGCGTGTCGCTGGTGAGCGGGATGAATGGTGGTATCATGTGATATGTTTGCTGCTAGTGTGTGGGCAGACCGTGTGGCGATATTACGTTCGTTATGTCGCAAGCGCCATGCAGATTTGCGTGGCCTTGGTGGGGAGTGCGTTTGCGTGGCGCCGTGCCACTGGGGAGCGCGAAACATGCTGGTGTAAACGTGGCGTGTCGCTGGTGAGCGGGATGATTGGTGGTATTGTGTGATATGTTTGCTTCTATAGCGCGTGGCGGACCATGTGGCGAAATTACGTTCGTGATGTCGCAGCGCCACGCGGATTTGCGCGGCCTTGGTGGGAAGTGTGTTTGCGATGCGCCACAACTCACCACGATTCTCTGCACCTGCCACGAAACTTTCCGCGTTCTAACTCGCAATGTCACCTCCGTCACACGTCGCAACTTCACGATTCCCTGCGCCTGCCACGAAAATCGGACTTCCATACCTCAAAGCCGACACGTTTGGAATGATTTCGACCCGTTTTGAGCACACTCCCATCCACCAAAATCGCCATTTCAGCTGAGACTTGTCACGAAAGCAGAGCTTCGATGCAACACCCTGAAACGCAAACCCCAATGGCACGGCCACATCCAACACCCCCAAAACACAACTCTTCAAACGCTAATCCCGATGGAACTGTGCAGAAAACTGTGGATCTCACAAAACGCTGTGCCTGCGCAGTGAAATCATCCTCCACACTTCAACATCTGACATTTCCACACGTTTCCACTCTATTTCACACGAATCTGGCACGTCACGTTTCCATCCGAAACCCTCTCCAGAAGCTTCCCCCAATGGCAGTGCCTTAGCGCCCTACCGCCAACGGTTGCGGTCGGTTGCAGTCGGTTGCGGACGGTTGCGGACGGTTGCGAACGCTGAGACAACGCGTCGCGAACAAGACCCCCAGAGTTAAACGAGAACCTTTCGCTACGCACTCGGGAATCAAAAACTTTGTGCCTTTTGGGTTTGCCAGCCAACAGTTGACCCAAACTTTCATTGAGCTGTTGCAGGTATGTTGATCACACTTGGAAGGCACTTGCCTTCTTCGTTGGTGCGCCATGAAATTGTTCATCGATCATGCACTAGCTGCCTTTCAATGTCAAACTTTTTCACACAAGTTTTTGGAGCACTCGATGAGCGAACGCCTTGACCGGCATTTTCCAGGGCTGCCGAGCTGCTGAGCTGTGCACGGCATCTGCCAAATTTTGCAGCCTTGTGAACACAAGCAGTCGGCAGTCGCTTGCTCCGCTCACATTGACCTGTGCCGCCTTGTTCTTCCCTGTTGATACCTTCACCTAGCCATGCACAGTAAACATGGCCACACAAGAAGAACAACTTGGCCGTGCCATGCGGTGTTTTTGGTTTGCTTCAATGTGTCAGAATTCCGTCGTCCAACCGTCCGGGGGTTTACAGTTTACAAGTACTGTAGAATGCTGGCGACGGTGATGGTAATTTGTATGCAGGTGGGCTAGGCCACATCCGACATTTGCCTGCAGCCTCGAGACGGGGTGGGTCGCCTAAGACGGGCAGCCCAGCGTCATGCGGCCATCGGCAGCTTGGAAAGCATGAGTTGATGTCGCAATGGGTGAGTTGCCAGGAATGACTGACATCAATAAAACCTATATCGACTACATTGAAAGATCTTTGTGGGAATGCAAGATGTACAAAAAAGATAGGTTATTTGGTTATTATTTACAGATATGTTTGAACGAACATTTCATTGTCAGCTGTATGCAGCATAGCTGAACTTGGGAAACATTCAACATGCCAAACCTTTCGGAGTGGTTTGTGCAGGAAAGAGAGTTTTGCGTGAGACTGGGGAGGATGTGAAAAACTTATTAACTTATCAATGTGGTGTGAGGTTGGAATTCCTTTGGTTCCTATGAGGACCCCTTCTACACTGGTTCCGGATTCCGCCCGAGGAACTTTTTTGCGATGCTCGTGCGGTGCCCGTGGCTTTTGGCTTGGCTCCGAATCTTCTTGCTTTGAGAGCCAAAGCCGATGGTGAGACCAAGGTGGACGAAAAACGAGTTGTTTTTATTCGTGAGCGGAGCGAGCGGTCAGAGTTTTTTCCAGGTCTTGTGACATGGCCATTTCGCACACCAAACTCATCGATCGTGGAAGATCTATGTAAATTTGTAGGAAGTCGGAATCAGCTGGAACTGTTAGTTTGTTTTGCTAACGTAATTACAAGGTTCAATATTCGGGGAACCTTCGGGCTGGTTTCATGTTCACTTGCTGTAGCTGGTGGGGTCACTCCAATAGTGCTTGCCTGTGCAATTGCGCATGGGTTCAATATGAGTTTGTCCATGTCCTTATTTTTTTGCAACATTTGCTTTCTAAGAGAGCAGGACACCAGCATGAAGGCACTCTGAACAGCTGTGCAGTATTTTGCCTCTTCACTTCGCATCGAAATCTTGCTTGGGCGGCAAACGCAGAAATCAGTACATTCCCGCACCCCCAGTATTGCTTTTTTACATTCCTGCAAACTGCTGGCAGGATGAATCTATCCCACTCTGGCAACCATTGGTCATATCTTCAGCCTGTTCATTTTGATAGCAGATTGACTTGCTTGCTTTGCAGTTGGAGAAAATGAGTATGGAATGGATGGACTTCACTTGATGCATCAACTTGGGATTCTGATTGAACTTTGCTGCGAAGCTGAAGAGCTTTGGTCGCGCACCTTACTGTAAAAGGTTTTGTCTTTCTGAATCTGTTGCAGATCACCTGACTGTCTCGACATCCCGAGAGCAAACTTTGGTGGTAAGGTCAAATCCGAAGCATCTAATGTTTGGCATCACCAACAGGCCTTTCACTCAGTTATTTCTGGACAAGGCTGAGGGGACTTTGCACGACCCACAGCCTCCTGCACCTTGAGCGCCCTAAGGTTCAAGACCTCGTCCTGAATTTCTGGGACCTCTGCAGGACTTGTGCAATGTGACATGAGCTTTGTTCTCCAGCAGAATCTCTCGCATACCACAGACGTTTCCGCACAAAGAGGCTTTGGCCACTCTAAGTTTTCTGCTTGAAGCTGCCTTGAGCATGATTTGCAGTGAAGGGATTATCATGAATGGTTTTCCAACACCTTTATTCGTTTATCCTGTGGGATGAGCTTGCAGGAAAGACGAGGACAACACCATCTCCTCTGAGGACTTTCAGGGCCTTGTCCTACGCTTCCTTCGCATTTACCTTCCAGGCCTTTCGGAGGCGCGTGCGGAGCCGCGCGGACCCCTTGACACGGCGCTGGTGAAGGTACTTGGTTTTCAGGTCTCTGCAATTCTGTGTGATGTTTTGCCGTTGACCACAAACTGATGCCATAATTCATTGACGAGAGATGCTTTGATGATTTTCTTTTGCGATCGATTAAGTGTATGGGTTGCAAGCTGTTCATGAGCATGCTGGTCAAAGCCACTCATGTGACATGTGGGAGACTAACAGCACGGCTTGGAATCTATGTGTCATTCTTTGGTCTGGCATCCGTTTTGTGCTGCTCAGGAGCAGGAAAGGGTCCTGTGCCAAAATTGTTGGCTGGAGGCTTGGGGCCCAGGTTTGGACGTCTAAATTCACGTTCGCTCCCCAGTTCTGAAGGCTTGTTCCGAACGTCTCGAACAAGTCCACATGCACAATCTTCACCCCCCAGACCGTCAGCACTTTCGGAAACATCGACCGTCAGCCAGGCCTCCGGGGCTTCAGGGCGGCTTGGCTTCTCAGGATTCTTTCTCTACTTGGTGATGGGCTGAGCTTGGAGCACTTCAGAGGTGCCACAGCTGGTTGGTGATGTTTGCTGAGGTACGTTTGGCACAATCTTGGAGCGATTCCAATGACCCAAATGCATCTCAGATGCACCGGTGGCTGGGTGGCTGGAGATTGGCAGGTGGGATAGATATCTGGTGCGTTCATGATCGTTTCCATGAGAGGTAGGCATGCAAGACTCGCCTTTTTACAGGTGTCTTGCTGTAGCAGGATGCCAAGGAGGCAACCAAATAGTCAACGACCCCAACGACCCCGACCTGTACATCCTCCCAAACATCAGAATCAACGGCCAAGAAATAGTAGCTTTGATCAACTCGATGATTGTATGTCCAAACTTCTATTTTTTGGGGGGGAGGCCGCTAGAGGTAGGTTAGATAGTAGCTAGGTAGCTAATACCTTACTTAAGCTACTAGTATGGACGCAGGATAGCTCGCGCTTCTTCAAGGAAGCTTCCTTGAAGAAGCGCTCGCACTAATGATTTGGTTCCTAGATTTGTTAGGGACACTTAACATAACTTATATAACTAGTTGTTTGGGACTGGCGCATCCCAGCGCCAGATCAACCCCAGTCCCTGAGGACTATGTGGCTTTCTTGCAAACCTTGTTGGATCGGAGCACCTGCTTCCGAACCGGAGAGGCGACCACTCGACCTGCGCGCGTGGACTGCGCGTGGAGCCGCGGAGACATGAGACCGTTCAGTGCCTCGCTGGGAGGAGGAACCGTTCGACAGACCGTAACCGCGGTTTTGGGGACGACCTGACGTCAGAAGCACTGTCAGAAGCACTGGTCGCACCTGGTCGTGAGTGCTTCGTCCCAGGAAGAGCTGATCTTCTCCACACGGCAAGTGCTCTTCCGTGCTGCCCAGCGAGGAGATGACCTCGATGGCCCGGAAGACCCAGCGCGCGGGGTCGGCCCGGTGGCTTTGGGTCCAGAACTAGCGTGTGAAACATATGAAGTATGTGCCAAAATGGTTTCTGAAATCTTCTGGTGAGCAAGAGCCAATTTTTTCGTGCATGCACTGGCCTTTGCTCGTATGAGGCGAAAATGACTTTTGCAAGACCATTGAAATGGCTTGCACTGGCACACCCCAAGAAGTGAATGCTCCTCGGCACAGCAGGGACAAAAACATGTATGGATTCCTTGGATCTCAGGAGTGTATGTGTTTCTACATTGAAACATTTCTTCGATCTATGAAAGCATTCTGCAACTCAAAGGATTTGGTGCTATATGCTTGAAGTTGAAGCATCTATTTAGTATTTGTATTTAGCCTTTATCCTTCGCTTCCTGCATTGTAAAAGCTCTAAAGCAGCTTGCTAAGCCTGTTGCTGAGTGCCCAGGAATTTTGGAACACAGTATGATAGTCCACCGAAGAGGTATGACAAGGTTGGCTTAAACAAGAAGCTAGCAGTAGCAAGTGCATCGCTTCTAGTAACAAGTGCCCTACTAGTAGTAACAAGAAGCTATTTAGTTTAATTATGATTTAATCTAATTCTAATTCTTTTTGTTTATCCCGCAGTTCTTTCATTTGCCACGAGATGGTGCTGCAGCAGCAAACCTACTTGGGACTCGTTCCCGACGCTTCAGGTAGAGCTCAAGTTCGAGGCCAGTTGGACCATGGTGGCTTTCAATTGAGCTGAGATCTTTTGGAAGTGAAGCTTCCCAAGTATCGTACAATTGATGCTTGTTCCCATGGAGGAAACACCCTCTAGCACCTACTTGTGTCTGGGGCTTCATGAACTATCTAAAGCATTCGAGCAGATATTCTCAATGCTCTGCATTTGCAAACCTGGGCCTTTGCGGCATTGGCAGATGATTCGGTCTATGCTTCAGGTGCAGCATGGAATAAATTTTCACTCTGGCTTCTTTGAGGAGCAGACCGGGATTGCAAGGAAAAGAGAATCCCTACATATCCCTACCACAAAAAGATCCAAGTAGTGGCTAGATTGTTACAGATGGAACAAACCTATAGCAGTCTGTGTCAAGAGAGCTTTAGGCTGCCTTCACGTGGCTTATGCCAAATATGTATTGATGCAAACAATGAAGTTCACGTTTCTCTTATAAGTACAGCTGTCAGCTGTCTTCGTATCGGACAGATGAAGATACTTCGAGCATATCATAGGAGTACTTCGCAGCCCCTCAAGTTCCGTGCCGCCGTGCAGCTTGGTTGCAGGTTTGGTCGCCTTGGGCGGGTTCTGTCGGGGCATCGCTTGGTGGTTTGATGTCGTGCCAAGTCTCCGTGAATGAAGGATTCATGTTGACACAAATCTGAATCCATGCGAGAAATCCCGCAGAAATGGGTTTGTGACCACCCTCAGCTAAAGAAGCGACGTGTGCTTCAAAAAGCACCGCTCCTCAGGTTTGGATGGAGCTTGCCCATGTATGGCCTTTGGGCTATTCGGCACTTCTTGCCCTCCAAAAGCTTCGGCAGCAGCCGCAGTTCACGCTGGACTGCTCTGCGAAGAAGGCAGGCAAAATCAGCAAGTGTCCAAAAAGTGTTTCATGCAAGTGCTGTATGTATGTACGTATATATATATATATAAATAGAGAATTAGACTAGAAGTCCTTGTACATTCCACCATCTCAGCAATAGCCCTTTTTTCACTTGGGAGTTGAAGGAATTTGATCCGTTTACAGACGGGCGATTTGGAATAAACAATCAGACGGAACTGCCCTGTGCCCAGGGAGACTTGATGCAAGCGAGCCTAGAAACCCTACGTGGGCACACGGAGGCCTTGGTTCTGGACGAAGAGGATGAGAGTGTTTGGATTTCGAGTATTTGGATATATTGATACTTTCTGTGATTTTCTTCAGCAAAAGCAGTGGCCTTTTTCGCCTGGAGCTTGCACAGTTTTTGCAGACGTCAGACTTCCTTTCAAGAGACATTGGAACAAACAGTCGCCTGACCTTAGGTCATTTGTGAGGTCTCTGAGGAGGGTCAGGTCACCTGCGAAGGAAAAGAATTCAATGCCAAACAGCAGCCAGGCTTCAACTGGTGTGTGGTCTTCTTGTTTCTTCCAGAAATAGTGTGTCTATCTTATCGATTTCTTTGGCCTGCAGGACCTAGCAGCCTAAGTGCCAATATAGAGATTGAGAATATTGACACTGTTTGAGCATGTGTGGGATTGAAATTTCCGAGGGTCATGTGAGCTGCAGGGGCTGGACTGGCCGCGGAATTTGACGGGCATTTGGGTGAAATCAATTGAGAGACAGAGACACGCATGTTCTTTCTTCACCCTATCTTGACCCCAAAGAAATATATTATTGTAAGTGTCTCTGGCGTCCCTTTGAAGTAGATCTAAGGCTTTTGAGTGCCGTGGTGAACGAGGGCATCATCAGCGAAAGCTTTGTACTGAAGCCTGATAGGCCTGATGCCGTTCTTAGGTAAGACGAACATACAAACTTGAGGCGCTTTCAGAAAGCAGATAGCGTTCTACTGGTGTTGCTGAAGCCAACAAACAAGGGCTTCATTGCTTTCGGCAGACACGTTGTCGATCGCAGCACCCAATCTTTCCAGACGTTTGGCTACAATCCCTTTCAAGATTCAAGAGCAAGATGAGATGATCATAATGTAACTTGCATGTTGCCACTGGGCAAAACTTGATTCTGTATATAGATATAATATATATATATTGTTCCTTCCCTTGATTGTTTGAGACAGAAATCGTTGCGGGAGTTGGTGGCTTTTGTTGGAGTCACAGCAGCTCCAGGGGATCCACGCTGCATAAGCTCTCTGACCTTCGCCACAGTCTCCTGCACCTTGGCCACAACGAAAGGGTTGGAGCGTGAAACGAGCGACTTGACATGTCACGTCTTGAGGGGGAAGATGCGAGAGATCAAGCTGACTTTCTTTATTCCTTATTCCCCATACCTTTTCAAACCTTCAGACCATTGCATACCTGACTCACGGGTGTGATTACAATCATCTTGAGTGTTGCCAGAATTTCAGACCTACGTTTATCCTGAGGAAGAGTGCCCAGATGCTTTTGACCATAGTTCTGGGACAAATATATCACCAGGTCCTGCAGGTCCTGGCGATCAGACTTGAAGATTTCTGGCTTGGTCGTGACTTGCGCATGGCCCGAATGCTCCAGGCTGCCCCAGAGCAACGCTTGTTTGGCCTCCGAAAGTCAAGGCGCCGCTGAGGCGCCCAAGGTGCTGCCCACCTTCCCGGCATCTTGGCGAGTTGGGAGTTGGGGGAAGGTCCGGGTCTGATTGATGATGAAGACTTCTGCAGAACCACCTACATATGCTTATATTTTTTTTGTTGGTGAACTTGCACAGTGGGATTGATGTAGCGACACCAGAGCCCAGTTTTACTCTCGATGCGAAAATCACTAGTTGGTTGAACATGTTTGCCTTGACATTGGGTCCTTCATCAGAAAGAAACATCTCCTTCTTACCCGTGAATTCTCTGGGTAGTAGTAGACTTCTGCAGATTTTCCTACAACTGCAGCATGGGCACAAGCAATTTGGCGAAGGCTGGGTTTTGTTTCGTTCAGCCCATGGTGCGCATTGCTTGTCACGCAGGCGGGAGCGGCACCAGATTGGAGGGAACTGAAGGGAACAGACCGCCACCGCTGATCGCGTTTGGTCAATGAGGTTGCTCAAAGAGAGAAACCACCCAACAGCCTTGGCGATCGTCGAAGTCGAATGCCTAGAGTCCGCACACTGCTTGATAAAGTCTGCGTGGCTGCGTGCGAGTGACGGTGACACCAACTCTTTTCGATTCACCAAACTATAATGCTAATGTTATTTTTTGGGTCGTCCCTTCAGACAGTGAAGTGGCGCGTATCTCAAAACCTGTTCAAATGTGCCTGTGAAACCTGGAGCTACACCACCAGCAACTCCCAGCCACAACCTCTATACCTCTCAAGAAATATATACGTAACAACAATTTCCAACACGGCAAGCACTCGTTTGGATGGTAGATGCTGTCCGCCCTTCGCGACGAAGTGACCATTTGGGGCAGCGACCGCGACCTCCTCGGCTTGCAGGTGTGGCTCTTGGAAACCTTTCAAGGCCCATGAAGCCACAGATGGATCTGGACGATGAAGAGGAACCAATGCCTCAACTTGCTGAGGACCCAAGAGTCAGAAGTGATAGGGTGTTTGACAAACTAAACCTTGGATGAGATTGGATTTCAGAATGGACCCCCATGGTTTCTTCTCTGAAAGGTTTTCTTTGGTAGCCTGAAACGATGCTCAATGCCGACATCCCTACATACCACTTCAGCCTCACCACTTCAGCGCACCGACACGAAATTAGGGGGATTAACCGCACCGAAACTTCGGCCTCACCCGAGCCAACTGCGTTTTTCAATCGCTACGAACGGAGCGATCGGACGCTACTAGGGATCTCTTTCAATCGTTTTTCAATCTGCATCAGGGATACATTCTGGTTGGAATGGGGCCTTTTCTAGAAATAAGGAGACGGTGTTCGAAAAAAAGCTGCCGGATTGATGGATGGATGGATGAAGGAATTTTTTAGACCGCAACCCCCAAGCATGAGAAGTTGCCAGGGGTGGTAAAGGCATCCTTCACATGTGCGGTAGTTGCCTTCAGGAAGCCAAAACATTGCGGGCATCCTACTATTGTATTGATGCGGCCAGATCCCACAATCGTCTTGCACATCAGCAACACCTCCGGAGACTGGTTCGGGAGATGAGCTCTTTCGATTGAAAACTGTTGAGCCAAACTTGCTGTGTGGTTTGAGTTGCAAAAAATATTTAAAGGACTTCAAAGCCGGCGTGCAGAACGTCGTTCCATCAAAGCTTTTAACTTTGAGACAGGAACGGGTGATCCGGGCTGGAGTCAGAGTAGAGAAAGACGCTTTCCAGAGTCCTAGAGTATCCAGCTTGCACATACAAGTGCAGCTTGATGGATCAGTTCATACAAGGTTTCTCTATGCATGAGGTGCTGGAACCATGTGTTTGCGTGTTTTTTTGGTTTCCCTTTCCCTTCCAGTTGGAGAGACAACCCACCAGTAGATGGACGCCTTGCAACCATCAGGAACCTGAAGCAGTTCATGAAGGACAGCCCGCTCAGCAGTTCATGAGGCAGAGTTTTACAAAGTCTTTCTTGTGCCTGCAGACATTGCCAAGAAAACAGATTTCTCAACCTATGGTGAGAAGCGGTTGACATGAGCTGTGCGTCACGAAATTTGCCACATTCCAGAGCGGCAAAGTATCCTTTTTCTAGAGCCATATTTCATCTTGTGGAAACGCTTTAGCGCTCCGTTTGCTGTTCAAAAGGGCCAAACGGCACAGTGGGACAACATATTGCAGATTCATTATCAAATCTGCAATTCACTGTGATATGCGGAAGTCTCGAGGTTACGCGCCTCAAGGCACATACAGTATTCAGTATACTTTGGAGCAGCTACAGTAGTGTTGGAACATGTGTTTGCATGAGGACCCTTGACATGCTCAGGAATAAAACACCACTATTTGATAAACGATCCCAGCAAGTGGAAAAAGGATGACCCACATCGTCGGTATTTGGTGGTAGGAGCATACTGAAGATGAGCTTCTTCAACAAGTCATTGAGAAGCGCCTGGCACAGCTTCTGAGTCAGGAATCAGATACAGAAGTGCAATCGAGAAAGGTAGGAACCCTCAACACAGCATTGACGATTCAACATCATTGCATCTCGTTGAGATGTTGCATCTGCCGTGTTCATATGCTTTTCCGTGTTCTTTTTTCCCTTTGTCTTGGTAAACTTCTAAGCTGCGCTGCGCAGTGATATTTTTCGGCCTACGCCGAAGCGCACGCCTGCACCTGCGGCAGCCCGCGCTGCCCCAGGTTTGACGAGATCGACGCCAAGGCCAAAGCACCCAAGGCACCCCCAAGGTCACCGAGCGCTTCGCGAGGTGAGGCGAAGAGATCGACCTGGAGCGTGACGGAACGAGAGACTCCTCGCAGCGAGCACAAGAAGTCCACCTGGGGTGCCTTGGAGAGTGCGGAAAGAATTGGGAGGCATATTGATCTTCCGCTGCGCCCAGTTGAAGTCACTGTCCGTGGTCGTTTTCAGCACTCCCAGTCTATCAGCTGTCGGAACAATCGAAAGCCAAGGCTTTCCTACATTCTCGAGGAAGTGAAGGGGCGAGAGCGCACTACAAGTTTCCTGAGGGTTGTGCCGTAAGTGCTAATTAGCCCGGAGGTGTACAATGCACGATGAAATCCCTTGAGCCAAGCTTGTATGGGCTTGTGCAGGGTGTGCGTATCCCTTGCAGCAGATTGGCACAAGGGGTGCCTGCTACACGTCGAGCCCAACTGGCTCCTTTTACGTCTTGCTACGAAGACGTGCTTCAGATTTGCAGGGTGTTCTGATAGTATTGTTTGCCTAGGCTTCAAATCTTCTGTGAATATTATTCATCTTATGTGCATTTGTATGGTGATGTGTGGGGAGGTCTAGCTCAGTAGTGCGGTGTGGGGTCATGGTGTCAAGTCCTGTGGATTTGTGGTGCTTGGTACGGGTTTGTCATTGACTCTGTTGGTTTTGGCGACTTGTGATGGATCAGGGAGATCTGCGGTCCGCAGTCCTTTCGTGTGGTATGTGGTGGGCTTTGCATGCTTGCAAATTCAAAAGACATCAGGTCTTCAGTGCATGGTTGATAAACTAGCAGGCAAATACATAAGCGTGTTCAGGCTCACTTACTGTGCAGCTTCGTCGTGTGTGGTAAGACGAGAGTGCCACGCTTTTCACTGGGGGGATGAGGGTTTCAGGAGGAGGTACACATGATCCAAAGCTCCACAAGTTCTACAAAGCTCAGGCCGAAGACAAAGGCGAAAGGGACCGGGATCGGTCCACTTGCCACCTGAAAAGCAGACAGACGTAAAGAGACTCAAACAAGGAAAGACAGGACAAGACCTCAAGGCCGGAAACCCGGCCGACCGACCTGGCATGCGAAAAAAACACGGACGTGGAGGAAGTACTGAAGGAGGCAAAGACAAAGTCAAGCAAGTAGAAAACTGCAAAGAAGTAGACAGGTAACTCGGAAAATTCTCAAACAGAAGAGGAGAGGAGAGGCGGGAGACAAGGGAAGGAAGAGAAAGCGTGAGAAGCCTGGGAAGCAACCTACCACCTGCAAACAGACAAACCCGGAAACACAGACAGAGAAGGGAAAACCAAAACCTGGCAGGATCCACTCGGATCGGAACCGTTTAGGCCGCTATGGCTACGTTGGCCCAGTGCGTTTGCCCGCTATGGGCTGTTTTGAACTTAGTGAATGAACATTCTTGCATCAAGCTCTGATCGTTCGGTGACACGTTTTTTGAAATCACGGTTGCAGACTGCATTCACCAGCTCGGGTGGTCCACTGTTCTTCTTCGGGCTCAGACCGTCCTCTCAGGGAGACGCAATCCAGATAAAGTACGCACGACTTGATTGCTCCAAGCCCTGAAGAAATCTTGGTAAAGAGGAGAGGTAAGAGACCAGGTAAAAATGCAGCAGAGTCCGACCGCAGAATCTTGAAGCTCCAAAAGTCCAAAATGCCACTTCCAACTGATGTGACAACCCTGATCATGATGCAAAACTGGTGTCTTCGTGCCAGTCCAGTGTGCATCCTGGCCCCCCCTGCCAAAAAAACAATGAGTCCAAGTGTGCACACACACACACACACATATGACTCTAAGGTACACACACACACAGTACGCTACAGTACGCATTCTTGCATACATGTAGGCTGTACTGGTGTACATGATCTAGAGGTTGCTGGCGCTCCACCATCTATGGGCAGTGAAGCAGCACAAAAGCACGATGAAGAGAAGCTCGCGTTCGTGGCTATTGCTCACAAGTCTCATAGGCATATCGACCGGCTGGTTCCACCAATTGATTCAGGAAAGACTTGCCTTGCAGAGGGCTGCCACACAGAGTGGAGACTTTGACACTTTTCCTGACTCAATTCCAGTCAGCAGGTCGGCCACCTTTCCTTTTGAATTCATCCTCCCTATTCAAAGTTTCTCCTCACCAACTCGGCGGTAACACGATCAAGTCGATTTTTCATCAAATCACTGATGCTCCTGGATCGAAGAATTGAGGCGTTACTTGTTGGACCATCCGAGAATCTCAGACGTTCTTGAGCATTTTGCTCCCAGGGCTTGCTTACAAACTTTCACCCGAGTTGGTTTGCCTGAAACACGTGCCTGGAATTATTCTCGCGTTCTTTTGGCCAACCAATTGATGGCCTGCCATTGCACCAAAAGTTTGTCAGGCACCACCCTGTGCTCAGCTGTGAGGCAGCAAACTCGATTCAATCAGTACCCTCCCCTTCAAAAAACATATGGTTGGCAAGAAGAACCTTGTTGTCCCAACCCACCCACTAGGGAATTGCTGTTTTCTTCCAGGGGAAAGGGTATGTTCGCCTGCAAAGCCTTGGTTCACACCCAAAGCCTTGATTGATGCAGGCAATAAAGAATGGAATGAACAGCTGGTATGTCATGTATATACAATCAGATACTGTCATAGACTTCTTCCGGAGATGCAATGCCTGCAGTGAAAAAAAACCTACAAAGATGCCTTGGGTTGCAGAATCTGCCCCAACCGTGTTGAGTAGGAGCTTGCAGTCCTCGGACACTTCGCCGGAATTTCTAGATTGGTCGTGAGTTCAAACTGAGTGCGCTTGGTGCATGTTTGCGGACGTGGTTCGGCAGTGGCTAATCCTGCAAATCTACTTCCCCAACTAACCCTTTGGCTTGACAGACGAAGCGTGAACCTGAGCCAACCAAATACGCTACCAAACTTGGAATTGCTTTATCCACACTGGTTGTTGTGCGGCGAGGGAACCCAATTCATGTGGAAGTCATTCTTTTCAATAATTGCCCGAGACAAGTCATGTGTTCTTGAGCGAGTTCTTTGGTTACCAAGGCCGAGTTCAATTCAAAGACATTATTTGCTTGATGTATGGAGAACAAGTTTGCTACCCGCTAGGCCGCAAGGCCCATTGTTCCTGGTGGGTACCATCTCTTGACAGGTGGTGTTGAGCCCACCAAACACTTCCGGAAGTGTCATGTGTGTCTCTTCATTTCATGTGTCATGAGTCATGCGTGCTAAGGATCTTCTATCTGGGGCAATGGTCATTGATCCGGCAAAGTCTCTGGCCACACCGGAATATATAGAGAGCACAAACCTCAGCTGCCAAACACTGTGCTCCGTTCGGCTGCCTGTTATCCTTTGCCGTTGGGGGCCGCATGTCACGAAAGCGGTCAGATGGTATTGTGTCCTGAAGCAATCCCTTGAGACCCACTCCCATTTCTTGGCCCACAGCTTTAACTTCGCTGGTCTTGGTGAAAGACGATGCTTCGCATAGCTGCTTTTTGTCCTGCTGAACTCCTTTCGTATTATCGTAGAGCTCAAGAGGGTACGTCCAGTCAAGTCATTGACATATCCGCTACAAGTGCCTTTTCTTATTTGCGGCCATCGACTCATATCTGCCGTCTGCATACTGCCGTCATGACTCCTTATCATCGCTGCATTTACTTCAACATATCAACTCCATAGCTCACATCATGCAGCCCCCTTAGCCCTTAGCCTCAAGTTTTTCTTTCTTGAAACTAAGCTTGCAACGCGTAGAAAAACGCTCAGAGAGCACTGAGTGACTTGATGCAGTGTAGTGATTTTACTCTCGACTTCCTTTTTCCAAGCGATAGAAACCGGACATTGTCTCAGCTCTGGCTAAGGCCTCATCGAATCTGGATCTCTACGTTCTATAGCCGTTCCGTGGCTACACCAGTGGTTCTATTCACCTCCGAGTGGTTGCACAAACGACAAGCAAGCCCAAGCGATTTTTACAACTCTATTTTTCAGGTGTTTTTGCACGTTGAGAACTTGCTTTCTTGCACCTGGCAGTTAGAGAACTTGTTTTCAGTTCTTTGGGACCATGACCAGCAACTTCCGTTGACAGTTGTGGGGCTTTGTAGCATCCCCCGTGGGAGTTTGAGTCCCAGAATTCATGGCAGTCCAATGCGGGGATCGAAGTCGAATCTCTCTCAAAGGGGTTCAAAGGGGGAGTATCTCCCAACAAACTGCGGTCTTTTCTTTGATTGCGGTGTAAATCTACAATCGCCGGTTGTAGATCAATGCTTATATACCTGCCATTTCCCTCAGGAGCAGTACCTGGTGCAACGAGTCTTACGACTCCCTCCCATGGATGCAGCTGTGGAGGAACCCCCACCGGATGAGGTCCCGGAGGTGCGCAGAAGCGGGTCCAGAGAGCCTGGCGACAGGATGAGTTTGCCGCAAGGAGAAAACACCACCCACCGAAAGTGGAGGAAGTGCCAAAAGGTTTCCGACAAAGCATCCTCTTCAGGAGCTAGGGGAACATGGTGTGAAACAGGTGCAATATGCTCTCTGAATGTGGCATAATAGCAGAGCTCGAAGAGCTAGTAGAATTACAACTAACGGAATTACCAAAAGACAAGCTGGTGGCCAACAAGTAAAGAAGGTTGCTACGTGGCAACAGCAAGAGTAGATGCTCACGCTACAGGCTAGCTTCTTCCAAGGGCAAAACATCAGCATGATCCTTAGCAAGAATCACACGCGAAGGCAGTTGGCAGAGTCTGCTACCACCTCCCCAAGTAGCCGAGAACTTTGCAAGCTTGGCTTAGCCGAGATGAGATCTGGCACCGCACGGCACCGAAGCACCACACAGTGTAGGCCAGTGGATTTTGTACCACACAGATGGCGCAACCGACATAGAACAGTTCCTTTCGCAAACTGATGCTGAACCTGTTGGAGTATTTTCAAAACATGATCGAGAAGGCGGTGGGGAGTATTTTCAAAACAAGATCGAGGCAACCAATGCTCGCAAGAGACATGGGCCTGTGTGCACTTCTTGTAACTAATTTTTAAATGCCCATGTTTGGCATACTTGGTGTAGATATGGCACTTGCAGCACCAACCCCCCGAAACCGGAGAGACTTAATGAAGTGCCCATTCTCGTCAATGCTAGAGCTGGCAACTGAAACAGGGACCGTCTGATTATTGGGAAGGTGGTGGGCAGCGTGGACGGAGGTTGCCGTACAAATACTGGATGCTGCCAGATCTGAACGTCCGACAGTCTGTGTCTGTTCAAGTAGTACAGAAGTGTGAATATTGAGCAGAGGGTTGTACAGAAGACAACCTAGGATAACTAAGACAGTTTGGTTGTCTGT
Source organism: Porites rus (assembly GCA_964035705.1). NCBI lineage: Eukaryota > Metazoa > Cnidaria > Anthozoa > Scleractinia > Poritidae > Porites > Porites rus. The sequence continues at coordinate 33,637 of CAXIVM010002800.1, read as the reverse complement.
TGTCTTATGTTGTCTCCGTTGTACATTGCCATGGGTGCATGGCCAACTGATGTGACAAACAGAAACGGGACTCTTGATTTCACAGTCACGCAAGAAATGAAGTACTGCATGTCTGGGCATGTCGCATGTCTTGGTGTGGAGATGACACGCAACATTCGAAGATGAACGCCCCAAAGAACTTGAAGCTCCCAAAGAATCCTTGTTCAACACCCTTCAAAGCAGGAGGGTTTTTGGCAACACTAAACTGCTGACGCCAGGGTCCCAGAAAGGAACAGGCATTGAAAGGAATTCTGGCCCGCCAGCTTTCTACCAAGGAGCGCATCCCTCCAAGGGTTTACCACCCAGAGTTGGAGTTGTTTGGCTAGGGTGTTCAGTCTGGTCTTCAATATTGGCAAGCAGTCTACAATTGCAACAAATGCTCGGATCAGATCGATGCAGCCGAAATGCTTCCAGGCCATCTACGAAGCTTTTACTGCTCAGTTTCCAGACCCAGATACTGGTGACGATGCCTTGATCAGCTTGGCGAGGAGATTGGCTTCCTTGTCAGTTCGGTATTGAAGACTAAGATGTAGATGGCAGAGCTTGTGGGACTTGTGCCGTTGAAATTCTTCACTGCCAGAACCTCTCCAGTGGTGCTATGGGTCTTTGGCCAATGTGATAACTCAGGCACCAGAGCTGCATTTTCAGACTTTTCTGCCTTCAGTCTGTTTCAGACTGCATTGACTTGATCCGTGCACCTTGTGGGCAAGAGTGCAACAGCAGACTTGTGTTTATTCGATTCTGTTTGTTGTTCAACCAATGATTCCCCATACTGCTCTGTTCATCCGTGGGTCAGCTACATTGTCCCACGCTGTATGTTCGCACAGTGCGTGGGATGAAGTATTGGCCACTACGCCACTACGCACCAGCATGGATCAGGTGATTACAAAACAGAAGTCTGCCGACGCTTAGCTGAGAAGATGCAATTGCAGTGGCTGCAGCCGAACTATGCATCTTGGCACCAAGAGGGGTGCTTGTCACTTGCGACTGCCCTTCCAAAAGCGTTGCTGCTTTGGTGTTTGTGTCAGGTTTTGCATACATTTGTATCAGGTTGTGCACCGGTTGCGATGCAGGGCGCCGTGCTTGGGAGCGGATCATAGCGGTGACCACGTTTGTCCACATGTTCTTTTGCCCCAAAAAGCACCGAAGAGAAGAATGTTGTTTAAGGTCTTTATGATAAAAAGCACCGAAGAGAAAAGGGTCTTTCAAGGAAGAATATCCTTGCAAATCCTCTGAAACAAGGCTCCTTTTTGGTTGAGTTTGGTAAGTTTGGTACCGGGTTTTCCTCCCCCGTCTCTACAGTCGAGAAATGCTACCACCTTCGCGCAGGTCTTGGAGCTCGCCACGAAGACTCCGCTGCTTTTCCGGTCTCCGCTGCAGAAGCGTTGCGTGGAGCAGCTCCAGCGTGGCATGGTGGTGTCCATGAAAGACGCACTGAGGCGAGCGTGTTTTTGCGAAGGGGCCTGTTTTGCAGCCGGAGTGTATTTCACACCAACAAGGCAGGCGGGCTTCCAGCTGCTCGATTTTTCTCATTCTCTTGCGGAGGACTTGCCCAGGCAGCTCCTGTCATTGATACCGATACCGTTGTGAGTCGAGGACGAAGACGTCCGACCTTCGTCCCGTCTCCGCTGGGCTCGTCCCGTCTGACGAGTCTTATGACCCATGGGGTCTAGACCTGCGAGGCTGACAATGGAGATGATGTCCTCAGCTCTTTGCAAGAGCAATGGCTCTTTGTCAGTGGACTGGGTCGGCTATGGCGGGTAGGTTGGGAGTCATGAGCCACTTGAAAAAATCATCATTTTGTTTTAGGCGCAAAAAGCGACTCGCAGGGCTGGAAGATCCTCTGGCGGGTTCAGGACCTGGTATCCTTTGACGTTTACCCAGTTTCACATCTCTGTCCCAACTGGCTCAAGGTCGGTGTCCAGCCATCGAGTTGGCGCCTGGGCTCAGGTTATATCCTGGACTTTCCTGCAGTGTCGCCTGATGAGCTGGAGGAAATCTCAGAGTTCTTCGAACAGGCGACAGTGCAGCTCAGGACTCCCTGGACGAAAGAGGTGTAGATGCATCAAAGCATACCTCCGGACACTTCCAAACACGTGTCTTTTCAGAGAGCAGATGACTAGGTCAGTTGAGTTTTCTTCCCTGTATATAAATAATACATTTTCTCACCGCATCCCATCATTTTGCAAAAAAAGCAAAAGAACAGGTGCTGCAAGTGGTGGGTTCCATCCCGGAAAATTTTGTTTTGTGACCAGGTGAAGGATCTCTCTGGCCAGAGCGAAGTACCCTGGGGCGAGGTCTTGAAGGCACGACGAGCAGTGCGAGGTCTTGTCAACATTTGACAACCCATTCTGAATCATTGACACATGGCTCCAAACAGTTGACACATGGGATCAGAGTGGGATCAGAGCTCTGGAACAGTTGAGACTCGTAGTGTTGGAGATCAGATCACGAAACGACGAGGGAATCTCATGTTTCTCGGGATGCCAGACCGCTGCGTGAGGACACCTTGGAACTGCCGCCCTTGGCGCCAGAACCGGAGCCGCCCAAGCCGCCTGAGGACCCCGAGGCAGAGGGCGCCGAGGGTGCCGAGGGCGCTGAAGGCGCTGAAGGCGGTGAGGCCGCAGCGCCCGAGGGAGAGGCGGGGGGTGGGAGTCAAGTGGAGGAAGGTTTTGTTTCTTTGGGAGAAAGTGAGAGAAAGAAAGAGAGAGACAGAGAGAGACAGAGAGCGGAGCGGAGCAGAGTAGGGAAGCTCCCATTTGAGACACCGTGCCGTGTCTTTTCTGAAAAAAACTGGACACCTCATGGTTTCGCCGTTTCTCAGTTGCACCGTTGAATCCCTTTGTGTCTTTGCCTTTCCATGCCTCACCCAGCCGGCCGGCACCGGTGCTTCGTCGTTCAGGAAAGTAAAGCGGCCACTCCTGAGGCCTCGGAGGGAAGGGGAGTTCCTTTTTTTTCAACCAAAGGGGACTCGAACGAACACCTGTCATTAATGGAATGCTCTTGTCATTTACCTCCAACATAGGACTTCTCTTAGAAAAGAAAGCAAGAATTGCGAGGTGGATGTCAGCAAAGGAAAGGATTCAGATCATTGATGGGCCAATTTTCTTGACATGTTGAACACCTGTTGCGGTGTCAGGGGCAGGATTCCACAGGTGCCATCAACGGTCACTGGGAGTCAGGGCATCAATTCTAGTGTGCATTTGTACTGTTGTCATGTCGCTAATTTCTGTCCGCCGCTATCTCTTGAGAACATGAACATGCATGCACGCACCAATGTGTCGAATTGAAAGCGGAGCGAAACAGTATGCGCACACACAAACAAAAACAACTTTCAAGCAATCATTGCCGGGGCCCCTAGACCTCAGCTCAAGGGTTCTAGTAAAATCTCAGGCCAGGACTCCATTACATGCTCGAATCTTTTGGCGTAGCCTACACCGACACATCAAATACGAAGTGACCTGTGTCACCTGTGCTCGAACCTGGACTTGATGCACTGGTATTTCGTAGCATTTCTGTAAACCAAAAGCAGTCCTTTCAGCGGTTTTGTTGAAAGAAGATGCTTTTGTTTCTCTTCACCGTCCTCCTCAGGCCGAAGCTCCGCCTGATGATTCCGGGGCGCCCGAGGAGGGCGCGCCCTCGGGCGCGGAGGGCGCGCTCGGTGAGGGCGAAGAGGTTGCGGAAGGCAGGGATGCGCAGTGGAAGGTTGGTTCACGTAGACGTCACGTAGACGTCACCTGCGTTGCTTCATGGACCACACTGAACGAAGTGGCCAATGAAGCATGCGCAGCGTCTTCAGAATGTGGTGCATGTAAACGATGTGGCCCTTGTCAATTTGCCTTCAAAGGAGAACGTCAACCAAAAACAACCGATTTTTTTGAAATCATTGTAGCGTCTAGGATTTTGCCGACCATGTGGTCAATGATTCCCCCCAATGTTGCTTCCCAGGTGATGAGCCAAAGGCTGGGGACACACGCTACGAGGATGTGGGAAGTTTGGAGGATGTGGGCCCCAAGAGGGTCACCGCTGGTCGCACACCTTGTGAGACAAGCGTCTGGGGCGTTGTCTGAAACCATGCCACGCAGGTGGAGGAGCCACCTGAGGTTCCCCAGCCAAATTGCTGGGCCAACATATTGCCCAGGCACACGGGAGGAGAAGGACGTTGATCTTGGGCAATTGAAATGATGCCTGTTTTGTATTGTTGATACATAGGATGCTCTATTCAGCGAGCGCACAGGAATTCAAAAACTGATCCAGGCTCGTTGCAGAGAATCCGCTTCATTCAGTAAAGCTCCGCATTTCCAGTTGTGCGCTCCTTCTTATGACACACAAACTCCGTACAAGCGTACAAGCAGGAAGTTGATTGAGTTTCACACCAAGAACATTGGATCCAATGGTTCTCTACTTTCTAGCCACCCGCCGTGGACATCCGTGGAGATCCGCGGCGTCAGGCGTATGGTCATACTCTCGATGGAGTCTTGCCATGAGATAGCGTTTAGCGTTTGGAAGCTGAATGAGAGAAGCTGTTGAAACATGGAATCCGAGATAAGCTGAAGCGTGGTTGTTTTTGAAGCTCTGGAAGAGTCTTCTGATAAATGATTGAGGTGTGCAGCCTAGCTTTTTGTCCTCCCTGAGGAGAAGGATGAAGTGGGAGAGTGGAGGCTGCGAACTCTCAGGAAGAAGCAGGAGGCTCGCTGATGGCTCAACTGATGTGGCCACCTCTTTTCAATTAAATAACATACTGGAGAACCAAGTGCAACATGCTGGATCACCACGCCTGGTCCAGATGTGTGCTCCCTTCCGAAGTTTTCAGGGCTGTCCAGGGACTTCTTTCCACTTTTGGTTCAGGTTCAAGGTTCATGTAAATAGCAGCTTTAACCCTCGGACTGAGAGCGGATAAGCAATGGAGGCATGGTTGAGAATTCTAGTGTATTCCAAAGAAGCAACAAGGGTGCCACGCGCGTCAAGCAAAGCAGGCCAAAGCAGGCTGCAATCCCGAAACCAACACCAACCCACTGGCGAAGCACCAGCGTTCGACAGCAACTCAAAATAGGCCACAAACAGCCTAACGCGTGAAGAGGTGCATCACCCTTTGTTCGCATTTTTGCAACTTCACTCCCAATTTCATTGGGAGCCTCAGGAGAAGGAAAGGATTCGCAGAGAGCTTGAAGAAGCAGGAGAAGAGGCGAGGCCAATCTTTTCCACAGGACTAGTCATTCTCATGCACACTATTCTTTGTATTTTTGCGTTTGGAATGACTCTTCATGCGGCCCACAGGTGCCAGAAGAAGAGGAGGAGGAGCCGGAAGAATTGCCGCAAATGCCCGAAGAATCAGAGGACTGGGGAACCAGAGTGACCCAAAGAACACCAGTATCACCTATGCTCTATGCAGCAATGCACTGCTTTGGGTTATCAATCATATGTGGGAGTGGCTTTGGGCTTGCTTTTGAGACTGAACAGCAAAAGACGGAAGACAAGCAATGGCCACCAAGTGCAGTATCAGTCAACATGTACTTCGGACTACCCATGTCGGCATGGCTTGTGGGCGTGCCATTCACAGTCACCGGCCGGTGGCTGGCGCTTTCAGGAGCAACAGGCCTTGTTCGACAAGATGGAGACTCTGGCAGAGTTTGAGAGTCGGTTTTGTCGACGGGTGCGACTGCGGCGGGTGACTGATTCTGTGCGCCTTCCGGAAAGAGAGCAACATCGAAGTGATTTGTTGCACCAGCATTTCGTACGGGATTTCCCCGCCTTTCATGCTTTTTCAGCCCAAACGCGATCCCAACGGTCTTGCATAAACACTGGGCATTCACTGTCACAGTACTTGTTTGCTGTTTTACTTGGTCTTGGGCTTCGTGCCTCATTCGCTCAAGAAGACGGGTCTTCGTCCGCCCAGGCCGGAGATCATCTCCGCACCATGTCGCCCTTCGTGGCCTTGAAATCCCTGGAGCCGCCCAAAAGGCCGGGTTTCAAGGCGGTCGTACATGTAGAAGGTCCGTGTCGATTTTCGATGCCACGAAGTGGCGAAAGGGCATGCTGCACACATTCTTGGCCAAGCTCCAAGCTCCAGAGTTTCTCAGCTCTTCACTTTGAGTACTTTCTTTTGCTTCACCTAGCATGAGTTTCCCAGGCTGCCAGCCGAAAGCCCTGAAGCTTCACTGGAGCCAGAGACGGTCGACCGTGAGGTCTGATGATTTGCAAATGTCAGCCAGATCAAATCATCCAATTTTTGTCATTGCAAGCCCTTGCACACAAGAAGAGCCAAATGTGTTATGAACAACACTTGGTCCAGGTTGATTGCAATCTGAGACTAGTCTTGGAGGGCTCTTAAGAGCTTTTTGCAGTGAAGTTGGATGAAGCCACTTGAGGCTCTGAAGCAGGGCGACTTGAAAGCCATCCAGGCAGAAGGGAATGGGAATGTAAACCTCGGTACAGCCCTCAATACCGATCAACAGGCACAAAGGATGCGCGATCTTGGTGAGTTTTGTGAGGAGCTTCAGGTTTGAGACTCCCATCTTCCGCGGGAATGGACTGAACAAACGTTTTGCTCGGAAGCCTGAAGCTGCATGGCTTCTTTTACGTTCTCCTGGAGGCCATGCGTGCCAGCTGCCCCTTGCCACTGCTCTCCTTGCGCATGGACGGACGACCTCCGGAGGTTGCGGCCGAGCTGCTGGAAGTCTTCACAGGCGATGCGAGCGATGAGAGCGATTAAACTTGTGACGGACTTTTGCAAAAGCAACAGATCGGGGTTTCGAAAGTCTTCACCCTGGTGGCACCGTTTTGGTGGGTGGACACAGCTTTTTCTTTGTTGATTGTAGAGCAATGGACGCAGGTCCATGCGGGCTTCGAGTGCCTTTGCCTGTGCAGTTGGAAGGCAGCAAGCTGCTTGGAGCCTTTTTTTTCCCGTGCACTTGTGAAGCCTTATCTATGGACATTTATGGTTTATGCAATTCAAACATGCTCAAATCAGGAAAGGGCAACCTTGGACGCGTGATTTCTAGATTTGTTTTTGGGGTACATGCATGTGCCAAGCTCAAAGTTCTGGTTTGCAAGTCCAACAGTGAGGGATAGGATCTCAGTCTTGAATCCGTTTTTGTGTTTGCGAAGTGCGAGACAACCCTATTGCCAATCAAAACAGCTACATGAATGGTGGAAACACCAACATCAGAAGCGCCAAGCCCGCAAGCTGCCTCTCGTCCAGACTTTCTCATGCATGTTGCCATGTCCTTCTACGCTGCTACGCTGGAGGTGCTTCCGAGGTAAAGGAGTTGTTGCGCTTGAACCTGGAGCCGACGCAGCTGAGCCGACGCTGGTCGCCCTGGAGGCACCTTGGTTGGCACATGCTCCAAGCATCATGATTGTTTGAGGCAAGACGGACTGATATTTTCTGCCATTCCATGCTGTATATGCTGGTGTTTGCGAATGATTGCCGCCGACAGGCTACATTGCCCAGTCTCGCTTTCAGAGAAGCAGTTGAGACTTGACCTGGGCATGTTGCACCTTTGGATGAGAGGATGACTCAGGGCTCGGTCTGGGCTGACTTGTTTACGAAGGCCAGCTGGTAGACTTGTAGGCTAGGCTCAAGTTAGTTTCTGCAAACAACGTGAATATTTAGGAGGTGTGGGGAGAGACCGTGCCGATTTTTGGTGAACCCTGGGAACGTAGGAGTTTATTGCTGATGCATAAAATGCAAGTCAAATCATAGCGGCATCATTTGCATTTGCATCAATAAGGCCCTGCAGGCTGGTTTCGAGTGGTGTGGCTTTCTCAGGTTGATTTTGCTTCTGCTGAGGACACCTGGTTCAGAGGAATTTGCTGTGGACTATGCAGGTGGGTCCCTCTTTTTGATGCAGTTTACTGCAGCGACACACCTTTGGTGTCTGTTTTCCTTGTGGCAGGCTATGTGTTTCTCTTTGCCAGAGAGGAGAGGTGGTGTCGTGTCCGTTTCTTGACCTCAGCTCTCCCCACTTCTGAGGGATTCAGCAACCTTCCACAAACAAAGATGGAAACTGCCGAACCAAGAGCACTTGCAGATTGAATGCACATCACAAGAGATGCTCGCTGTTCCAGATTGATGTCCCATCATTCAATGGCTCTAAGGCTCTAACCGTAACCTATCTGGCAGTTTCAAGAGAGTCTTTTCCAGTCCAAGCCAGGAGCTGATGCGGCGGTTCTGTCAATGGCCGAAGCACTATTTGACCGAGATGCCCCGCATCAATGCGCCAGGTGCTGGAAGCATGAGGATCAATTTCCAGACTTTGTTGCAATGGCACCCCATCGAATGCTTACTTTCATGCAGCTTTGCCAACATAGGAACACTAGAAATTGCCAACTTGTCAGCAATAGTTTTGAGTCAAGGTTGGAGGCCATCGCCATTAGGTTGGAGGCCATCGCTAGTAGGTTGGAGGTCATTGCTATTAGGTTGGAGGCCATCGCTATTAGGGGGGAGGTCATCGCTAGTAGGTTGGGAGGCCATCGCTATTAGGAGGGAGGTCATCGCTAGTAGGTTGGAGGTCATTGATATTAGGTCGGAGGCCATCGCTATTCGTCGCTAGTAGGTTGGAGGTCATTGCTATTAGGTTGGAGGCCATCGCAATTAGGGGGGAGGTCATCGCTAGTAGGTTGGAGGTCATTGCTATTAGGCTGGAGGCCATCGCTATTATGGGGGAGGTCATCGCTAGTAGGTTCGAGGTCATTGCTATTAGGGAGGAGGTCATTGCTATTAGGTTGGAGGCCATCGCTATTAGGGGGGAGGTCATCGCTAGTAGGTTGGAGGTCATTGCTATTAGGTTGGAGGCCATCGCTATTAGGGGGGAGGTCATCGCTAGTAGGTTGGAGGTCATTCCTATTAGGTTGGAGGCCATCGCTATTAGGGGGGAGATCATCGCTAGTAGGTTGGAGGTCATTGCTATTAGGTTGGAGGTCATTGCCACTAAGGGGGAGGTCATCGCTAGTAGGTTGGAGGTCATTGCTATTAGGTTGGAGGCCATCGCTATTAGTGGGGAAGTCATGGCTAGTAGGTTGGAGGTCATTGCCATTAGGTTGGAGGCCATCGCTATTAGGGGGGAGGTCATCGCTAGTAGGTTGGAGGTCATTCCTATTAGGTTAGAGGCCATCGCTATTAGGGGGGAGGTCATCGCTAGTAGGTTGGAGGTCATGGCTATTAGGGAGGAGGTCATCGCTATTAGGGGGGAGGTCATGGCTAGTAGGTTGGAGGTCATTGCTAGTAGGTTGGAGGTCATTGCTATTAGGTTGGAGGCCATCGCTATTAGGGGCGAGGTCATCGCTAGTAGGTTGGAGGTCATTGCTATTAGGCTGGAGGCCATCGCTATTATGGGGGAGGTCATCGCTAGTAGGTTGGAGGTCATTGCTATTAGGTTGGAGGTCATTGCTATTAGGTTGGAGGCCATCGCTATTAGGCGGGAGATCATCGCTAGTAGTTTGGAGGTCATTGCTATTAGGTTGGAGGTCATTGCCACTAAGGGGGAGGTCATCGCTAGTAGGTTGGAGGTCATTGCTATTAGGTGGGAGGCCATCGCTATTAGTGGGGAGGTCATGGCTAGTAGGTTGGAGGCCATCGCTATTAGGGGGGAGGTCATGGCTAGTAGGTTGGAGGCCATCGCTATTAGGTCATGGCCAGTAGGTTGGAGGCCGGGGGGAGGTCATGGCTAGTAGGTTGGAGGCCATCGCTATTAGGGGGGAGGTCATGGTTAGTAGGTTGGAGGCCGGGGGGAGGTGATGGCTAGTAGGTTGGAGGCCATCGCTATTAGGGGGGAGGTCATGGCTAGTAGGTTGGAGGCCATCGCTATTAGGGGGGAGGTCATGGCTAGTAGGTTGGAGGCCATCGCTATTTGGGGGGGAGGTCATGGCTAGAAGGTTGGAGGCCATCGCTATTAGGGGGGAGGTCATGGCTAGTAGGTTGGAGGCCATCGCTATTGGGGGGGAGGTCATGGCTAGTAGGTTGGAGGCCATTGCTATTAGGGGGGAGGTCATGGCTAGTAGGTTGGAGGCCATCGCTATTAGGGGGAGTAGGTTGGAAGCCATCGCTATCAGGGGGGAGGTCATGGCTAGTAGGTTGGAGGCCATCGCTATTAGGGGGAGGTCATGGCTAGTAGGTTGGAGGCCATCGCTATCAGGGGGGAAGTCCTGCAAGGTTTGTGTAGAAAACATCTTTCTAGATCTCCGCAGCTCGGCACATCTCGGCACTCCACCGGAAAACGACATCAGCAGGTTTGACCCTGGGCTTCGCGTTGCTGAGCCCTGCGTCCTTTCGGGCGAAGACTTTGGCTCAAAGCCTTCAAGGCGTGACAGTCCTTGGGCTGGGTTTTGGTTTTGCCTTGCCATGGCGACCGGAAAAGCAAGTGGGTTCCCTCCACATTCTTTCACGGCAAGGAATGGTTCAAAAGGAGTCCCATCACCGCTTTTTTGGACCGATAGGTTGAGTCCGAGAGATCTTTTCGGCGTTGTTTTGTGGATGCCCAAGGGTGTCTCGGATTGGCCTACCGCTCACTGAGAAGGCGGTTTGGTGGCACCTTCGATTCGACCCACTCTTCTTGTGCCAAGTCCACTTGGCGTGCAGGGACCTGAAAAAAGAGACCACGCCTTTTAAACATAAAGAAACAACTCCAAAGAACGAACCACGAACCTGAAAATAAAGAGACCACCTACCTGAAGAACGTGGTGATTTTGGTTCCAAAAAAACACCTCTGGCCTCACTACGGCGCCGCGGCAGACACCTACGGCTTTGAAGTGGTGGATCCCTTGGCCCTACTGCAGCGGGCCTTGGCTCAGCCACCCATGCCAGAAGAGTTGTCGGAGGAGGCACCGGGGGGGGCGAGAACATCCATGGAATTGGAGGATATTATTTTAAAGCAAACAACAACGACCAAACGGTGGAACACACTTTTTGCTTCGCCCCTCTGTTCTATTTTTTGGTTTGTCTAGGGTGGTGAGCCGCTGCCGCTGGACACCGAGCCATGGCTTTATGCTGCAGAGTACCAAGAGCTTCGACAAGGAACGTTCCATGGCATCATGCGTGGATTCGAGAATTTATTCTGGAGACCTGATTGAGCCGAACTCTCGGAGATTGGTAATCAGCTGATCCGGTTCTCTTCTTCATCCGGACGAATTTCCAAGCCAATTCATCCGTTGTTCCTCAAGTGGATCCGGTTCAGGCGCTTTTTGGCATCCTTGTTGATCGATTTTGTACAGGCAGGACGGTCTCGAACACGACGTTGCTGCGGCTCATTGCCTGGCAACTGGACATCCAGAAGAACCTGACCTTGATCCAAAAACAGGTGCGAAGATGGGAGGGTGGTCAGAATTGAACTTCTCTCAATTCTGACCAGCTGGGGTTGGTGTATTGGTGAAGTGAAAAGGGTTGCAGAAGTTGGAGCGCCCAGCAAGAGTTGAACCTAGGTCCTATTGGAGATGTATGATATGCATGTCTTCACCCTTCCGTGTTTTGTTTGCCTTCACAGCCCCACTCCTGCAAGATGCAGGCGATGATACCATGGATTGTCAGCACCCTTTGTCATTGTGTCCATCCAACTTCACACACGAGGTCTTGCACCTGATCTTTTTCAGGTTGCTATCCACATGGGAATATCAAGGACCTTCTTAGAAGGGAGCAACTCCATCAGGTGTGACTCCTCCTTGCACCTCTTGAGACTCATCTCTAAGGCGGAGGCATTGGAAGAGGCCAAGAAGGTCCTCGAGGCAAAGATGCCTTGGCTTTTGATGTTCTGTTCATACCGAGAGCAGTCGTGCATGTTGCAACATCTTGTGCTCTGCTGACAGCTTGTGGTTTAGACTTTTTTCAATGACCGCTTACTTTAGACATGAAATGCCACATGGAAAAGGGTGCACATGTTTTTAACCAGTGATATTTGGAACACCATTTCTTCCTTTTGTGTTTCAACTTGAAAAGCGTGGTCGTTTGACATGGCTGGTTTCTGACTCGCTGAACTCGTTTGCCGAAGCACAACGGCAGGAAGCACAGGCTGCGGGCTCCGAGCCGCCCGAAGGGCTCACTTTGGATGACGAAGGTGTGGCAACACGAATGACTAAAGTATCGACCGAAGCGCCATTTGGGACTGTATTATAATAGGGGCTCCCTCTATTTCCCTTCTTCCAGGGGGTCTTTGGGAGGTCTCCCTATTTTAATACAGACCCATTGCGTTGCCAACCAGTACCGGTACGCTCCCTTTGCGTGGTCTCGTCACTCGCCAGCCATTGGTGGGTGCAGCCACTGGCAGCCCCTCTTCAATCCCCCTTTTTCCCCCAAGCAGGTTTACCTCGTGAGGGGTTATTACACTCCCTACGACAATCATGGAAGTGGCCAATGGCCCTTGGAAAGACGGACCATTTTTCCTGATCACAAACAGGGGGTTGTCCACTTCCATGATTATTGCAGGGACAGTTCTTTGAAAGGGTGCAACCTTGCTGGTGGTAGGGTCTTCTCCGTGAAAATCTCCGTCTATAGCTATAGTTGTCTCCAGTTGATGCTGGGTCGCTTGGGTCGACTTCTCTCCTAAGCTTTTCTCCAGCTCAGCTTTCTGAAGGGCGTGCTGGGTCAAGACAGGTTGCGCGATGTTTTGTGGGTGTCTTCGGCCGTCTTCGTTTGCATAGGACACCAGGCTTTGAGGTTGGTGTGATATGAGACTCCTCTAGTGGCATTTGTTCAGCACAAGAGCCTAGACTGACCTTTGTGCCGAGGGCAAAAAAAAGGACCGATTCTCTTTCACGCCTTCCTTTTCCTCCTTTTCCTGTTTGGGGACTACGCTGTAGGCAGCAGTTTGCTCAATCCTTGCTAGGACAGCCCGTTGTGCCTTTGGAAGAGCCTTTGGCAAAGCCTTCAAAGGGCTTTGTGCTGCAGGCCCTTGCGTGGGAAGCAACTCACGAAGCTGGACGGGATGGGGTTGGATTGGCTTCAGATGCATCTATATAAAGAGATGAGATCCGGATACTCGTGCAGCCTTTTCAGGAAAACTGGTCTATTTGTATGAAGCGGTGTTCGGAAAGCCAGGCCTTTCCCGAGTCTGCGGAGCAACTGGAGCTCATGAAGCAAAAGTTGGGCCTGGTTGTTGACCAGGTGGGGAGGTCAGCTTAGCGAAGGGCTGGATTCTCCTTTTGGGTGGCTCGGACTGTTGCACCTTTGCTGCTGGCCCACCACGCAAGGTCCTGTTGCTAAAACCTCTGGGAGAAGAAGCTCCAGAGACTATTGAGATTTTGCAGAAGAATGGCCAGGGCCTGTGTTTCCCGCTGGAGAAGAGAGTTTCATTGGTCTTTGGTTGCTGAAACTATGTATGTGGTTGAGAAGACAATTCACAAGAACGTTGACAATGGCATCCTGCTTATGTCCCGTGTCCTTAGACACGTGTGCCAGATAGCGATAGACATAGCCACGGAATCCATGCAATTACCATGTTCTATACTTGCTGAACATCCATCTGGAGAAAAGAGGTGAAACGATCATCTTCTCCCTTTTTCTGGACCCTGTTGATCTTTATCCATCCAGACACCTGCAGTCTGGACACACATCCAAGGCCTTGGGGAGGCGGAGCCATTGCAACCCATTTTGGACGTGCAGTTGGCTGCCTTCGAGGCCATCCCACCCTGCCGAAGGGGTCGTCTAGCAGTCTAGCATGTTCTTTTGTCCGTCTTTTTGTCTGACATGCTTCCCATCAGTGGGAATTTTCTTTATGGCTACGTGAACAGTTCAGATGTTTTGGACACCGCGATCGAAAGTGAATCCATGAGAATCCCTGTCCGCTGGACACCATGAATCGATCGAATGGACATGGGACATTCTTTGTTCTCAATTCACCTGCTGATGTGCGCGGTTTTCTGTCAGGGCTTGACCGCGGTCGAGGGCTTGAAGCTGTCAGAAGTAGCACTTGAGGTCTCAGAGGAGGGGCCATCTTTTCAGGTTGTTTGGAGGAAGCAGAGAAGACTGTCACATCGGTCGCGGATTTGTTGGAGCGGCTGAAGGGTGTGAATGAGCTAGGCAGCTAGGAGTCCATGGACTCCTGCGTTGGACGAATGGCTCTTGTTTTGGCGTGCTGGGGCCCTCAGCATATCTTGACAGGAGGAGCAGTTCGTGCAGATTCGCAAGCACATCGATCCCTTCTATGAGGTTGTCGAGGTGCGCGAACCGCACCCATCTTTCAATCGTTACCATCTTTTCTTCACTGGACAACATTAGTTGTATCATTGCGTGACATTGCATACAGCACATACCATTGCCAACAGTCTGGAGTCAAACAACAGTTCAAACATATCCTAAGAATCAACGATGTCCTTTTGATACCATGTACCTGGTTGTACACTTCGGGGTATCTCATCTATCAATCAATCAACGCCGCAAAAGGCCATTTATGCTGAGAGTCTGACAGTCCCTTTTTAGTGTCCGGGGCTACATGCCAGGCAGAGGCCATGGCCGCTGAGATCCCAGACCCCGACGAATGGACCCCCCCAGAGGAGGCCTCCACCAGAGGGAAACGCGGGCGTTCGCGTTTCGAAGGAATTTTCCGTGGAAAGAGTTCTGGTGAGGTTCTTGAATGTTCTTTTTTGGTCTTTAATGTTTTCAGGCTTTTTTACCGTTTTCCTGAACAGGTTTTGTTTACCCTGGTCTGAATCTTTGATAGGTTATAAGGCAACAACAAGGGTGTGAAGCATCTCCAACGACTATTTGGCAAGATATCCATCCAACTTGAAGATCTGAAATGACATTAGATTCATTTTGGATGTATTTAGATTGACAAATAGCTTGGAGGCCATGGCGTAGGTAGGTTGCGAGGCCATCGCGTTGGATCTGCAGGACCCGGAGGATCCACCAGCCGAGCCGGAGGAGCGGCCCGTGATCCCTTGGGGAACTTGTGGACCGTACTGCTGGGCGCCAAGCACTGGTCCAGTGAAGCATCCTTTCCTGTCCAAAGGCACATCGGTCACATCCTTCATGACCAGGGCCCTTGAAGTTGGGTGTTTGGGAGTTTGGTTCAAGTCTCGGCGCGGACCTCAGGTCCGGTGACCCTCAAGGAGCAAAGTGCGGACCCTGGTAGTGCTTTGACGCTCGCGCAGATAGTTCTGCGCAGGAGTTCTGTGGGCGGCAACTCCGCCTCAGACGGGCAAGTGGTTTTCTTGCTAGACCAAGATGGCTTGAGATATTTGGGTAAACTTTAGACACCAACCAGCGAGGTTGGCTCTATCCTGGCCAGAAGGAGAAGCTCCGGGTCTGGGGTGTGACGAGTTGTGGACGTCCTTACATACTGGGCGCGCCTTTCAAACCTTTTGAAGCCAGGAGCGTCTCTTTTTGCTTCTGCTTTCTTAATCTGGCTGCACCATCGATCCGACAAAAGTCATGTAAGACATTTGCTGCAACCACGTCCATCGAACCTGTAGACGTTGCTAGACTGTTCGGATAGCGGACACATGGAATGATCATGGGCCGTCCAAGCTGTTGCAGCCGTACCTTTCAAACAGGCACTTGGCTTTTATGAGGCAAACAAGGCGAACCCTGCAAAGCATGGTTCTAGCGTCTCTAGGATAACTGCAAATGAACGAGGCATATTGGTCAACCAATGGAAGATGGCCTGTAAAGCAGGAGTCCAAACCCACACTGTCCGAACCAACAGCAGAATCAAGACTGTGCAATTTGTCCAAGAGTTACATGGTGCAATGACTGCTGGAAAGACGGAGAGCCAAGAGCTATCTGGTGTAGCCCAACGGCTTGCCTCATTTGCAGCGGGTTGCTTGGGCACCAGCACCCCAGCTCACACAGGCTCCCGTTTGGGTATCATGGGCAACGTCTCAGAGGCAGAGCTGAAGGAGGTCCTTCACCACATTGAGGTGCTCTCGAAACAACGTGCTTCAGCTGCTGCCGGGCGGCCAGTGCAAGGCAACCAGCCGGCCTTGACTTCATCTGGCTACCCCGCAACTTCGAACAGTTCGTTTCAGCAAGCTTTTAAGGAGGCATGTGGAGTTGATGCAGATCATATCCATTTGCACTTGCCAAGAGATGCCAGGGGCCAAGTGGACCTCCTCAGGATTTTCAGTCTGGAAGATGGGAAGGGAACACATTTGGAGAGCTGTGAAGCTTTGGCTGAATTCGTCGATGATCCCTCAGAGCTTCCGTTCTGTGATGAGCCATCCCTAGTAGAGCGCGAGGCAGATGAGGCACATTGGCTGCAAGACGCAATTGCCATCAATGGTTTGCGATCGGCGGTCTTTCACAACGTGACACTCGTTGAAGCACCCGATCTTCAGGCACTTTCGAGACGTTGCAGGAGCAGGCGGCCAGCCCTTTGCAAGACGGCATTGAGAGCGATGGCAGAGCTTGCCAAGAAAGGTGTTCAGTGTGATTGGATTTCTGCTGCGGCAGAGGTAGTAGCTGCTTGCTTAGCCGCTATGCAGCTGACCAAGGTCACGGCCAAAATGGGGGAGGAGACACTGGATGCTGTTTGTGGCAGGCTCCGAGAAGATGCATCTGTGACCGTCACCCTGCACGTCTTGACCAGTTTGAACTGCCCAGAGCTGAAGCACCCCACCTGTGTCGCAGCGCTGTTGAGGGTTTCAAGCACTTCGTTGAGCTCTCTGGGTGAGACGGAGGCTTTAACAGCCCAAGCTGCTGAAGAGATTTCAGGCTTCTGTGAGGAGGTTCTGAAGAATCGTCGCTTGTCGCCCGCCTTTTCGGAGGCCCGGGCGCTACAGCGCCAAGTGGCGAAGGTACAGAATGTGCCTTGAGTCATGGACAATTGAGCTTGAAGGGGAAACTTGTGCAAGAAAGAGGATGAATGGATGGGCGGGTGGGTTTTATAGGGACCTGGCGGATGAGTCTTGCATGTGTTCGTGTGACATGTGCATTTTTTTGGATTTGCAGCTGTGGAATGATTGTGCAGGAGTTCCAGCATGTCTATCGAAACTTGGTGTTTGCAATGGCCAACGAGAAGGCCAGCGAGGCATGGCTTCTGCCCAAGAGACATGCAGTCTAAGTTTCGCACATGGGTATTTCTGCTCGCTGAAGTGAGTACAGGCCTTTTTGCGTGAGCCCGTATCATATGTGACAGCTGAACCAGTCACAAACTCAGTTATCTGAATACAACAACAGCCTTGCCTTCACCAGTTTATGCTTCAGTTCCACAATGCCGGCATTTTTTCTGATCGCTTTGTTAGAACATTGGCATTCCTTCTTTTTGAAAAAGCTAGCTAAGAAGCTACTAGGGGCTCCTGGCATCGCTACTAGGAGCAAGGACGCTACTGGGGGCTCCTGGCCGTACTACTAGGAGCAAGTAGCTACTGGTAACAAGAAGCTACTAGGGGCTGCTCATGCTCACTGTCCTCCCCAAGGCTCTGCCTCCAGCACGGATTTTGGTGACGGGGCCCACTGGCTCGGGGGTGGCCAAGCAATGCGAGCTCTTGGGTGAGGCCTGGCGTGATTGGCTGAAATGAGTGAAGCACGCAGTGAATGAGGGCAATGCAGCAGTTTGGTTGCTAGAAATTGCAAGTCCGCGAACCAAGCTAAGTCCAGGGTTTGCCAGAGAGGAAGAGATAGTAACGTGGCCGGCAGAATTATATGTATGGCATGGCTGCCTGATTGTACAGAAAAAGAAACCTTGCTTCGGCTCGTTGCCTCAGCAGAAGTGTATTCACCTTTACCGCCCCTGGTAGGTCTACGAGATCCCAGTGCTGAAGCTTGAAGAGATCTGGAGGAGACAGCGAAGTCTTGATCTGGGAACACGAGACTGAGCAGTGCGAACATTCAGCAGATTGTCTCTCGTTCGTCGCTTTTTGGCTCCAATAAACATATAGTTATTTCATTATATAGTCCTATATAATTGAATAGGCTAAAAGCATCAGGTTTTAGGAGGTCTTGTGTACCTTTTGTCGGGCAAAATCACCATCACAGCATGGCCGTGCGCCTCTGATACCAAGGGCCACTGTTACAGAGTTACAGTTATAGATGACCAAAACATCTATATAAATGCACTTCTTTTTTGTGTACATTTAAATCATCAGTGGCATAGTGACACTTGAAATTTGGGAAACACGATTGAGTTGAGATCTCACAGTTTGTTGCCAGGAACAAGGTTGAGAAGCGCTTAACTGATGTCAAGCAGGCAATGGCTCCGGCTCAGTCCGAAGGACACACTGGGAGGGGCGTCCGGTGCCCTGCGTCCCCGGTCTTCCAGGCACGGAAGGCAGCTGCAAAGAAGGAGGCTCTGGAGCAGGGCATGATAGAGGAGCGACATGATGAGCAAGGGGAGCTTCGTTTCAGGATTTGAAAGGAATCAATATGTCGGCACACGAAAGCAAATGAAACTACATGTACATAAGTTACATAAGAGCCAAATCAATTCAGGGAGACGGCTTGCACTTATAAGTATGACATTCATTTCTTCAAGTCGAGCCGGCTTGCCAAAAATGGATCTGGCGGTGCTTCCGGAATCGACTGAAGTGTGCAGACATGTCCCGAAGTGTCCAGCCGACACTTCTGATAAGCTTCCACAGACTCCGTCATGGCGTGAGGATGATAAGCCGCTCTTTCCAGATGGCTGGATGCCGCCTCCTGAGGAGGTGTGACATTCGGAACTTCTGCGGTTGATGGCCTGACGCTACAACTGCAAAGATTGGAGATTTGCGAAGGACGATGATTGCGTACTTCGCATATCTTCGCATTATGGACATGACGGCCAGGTGCCTGATGATGCCGAGGATGCCGAGGTCGCACGCTCGAAGTCATTTGCAGTGTCAGTCGATTTGGGTCTGTCTCCAAGCGAGGACCCCTAAGAAGCGGCTTTGAAAACCTACACTTCCTCTCCTGAAAAGTTCTTTGGTTGGGGGAGCCCCCTGGAAAAAAGTGAAAGACATCCATTTCTTTCCACTATCAGTTGGCTCGTTCTGGGGCTTTTCCAGACACTTCTTCGACCGACTCAAGACGCTGCGCGAAGCGAGGATTTCTTCGATCCGCGCGCGAGGCACCAGCGGAAGAGCCTGAAGAAGATGGCCTGGACGATGAGCAACGAGAGGAGTGGAGTTGTCAAGGCTCTTCAGCCAGGCTCTTTTTCGCCGTTTTCATATGTAGACCAGTGGTCAAGGCAGATCACGACATGTTTCTCGGGACTTTGCCAGAAAAAAGTATTCTGATATGACTTATAATAATTCTCACCCCCTTTAAGTTCATGCAAATGACTGCAAATGACACATGCAGAATGAGTTACCCCTTACCAATATCATCAATTCCTTCTGCACAAAAAACCACAACAAACTCTGATTCAACTCTCCACCAGAAAAGGACATGCACAAGCACCCACAGTTTCGGTTGTGTTGGTTGAGGTAAAGATGGGATCATGGATAAAGCTCCACACGGCAGTTCTATCAGATGTTGTTGACCAAGAACTGTGCTAAAGCCTTTAAGTGCTACTGTGGTTTCAATCCACACCCAGGATGCTTGAAATACATACGAACCAATCTATTTGCTTGCTAACAGAAGTCTTGTCTTTTGGTCAGGAGCTCTTCATCATGGCCATGAAGGATGCTCTAGGGCCCCATTGCCTCCCGATTCGAATTGATCACCCTAGACGCCAGACACATTCCACGTGCAAAAACCGACTCCTGTCACAGACAGAAGCTTGGCATGCCAGACTCCTGCTCTGTAGAGGATCAGTGCATGATCTTGTGCACCGTTTTCCCCTCTCCATGCCTGAAACAGGTTCATCTCATTCCATGAGACCATTTCATCTGAGGTGGAGCTTGCATTCTGGACGGCACTTGGTTTGGAGATCTCAACGACGAGGACGTGGCTGATCAAACATCATGCAACCTAAAGATGTGCCGACTACGACCGTCATGTGCTACTGCCCATACCACTTTTCTGTCTTGCACATGCCTTGAGCACCTGAAGCCAGGGCTTGATGGTATTTCCTAGGAGTGCTTGTTATGTATACTGTATACTAAAATTGAACCTCAACCAAGAACCTTGATGTTTAGTTTCATCTACAGTATGTTTGTTGGGCTGTTGTGTTTTTCTTTCTTTTTTGGTGTGTGTGTGTGTGTTTTGCAGAATGGTTGGAGGGTTGGTCCAACGAGACAGGTTCAGGATGTTTGTCCTTGAATTGCAACCTTTGCAGCCACAATACGACATTCGCTTCAAGTTAGTTGTTCCTGAGTTACTTTGAAGAGCGCCCAAGAATATCGTCGAGTGCACAGGAAGGGGTTTCGATTCCCCAGGATTGATACGTGCAGAAGGGGCACCATGATGCTGGTGCTGTGGGGGTGTTGCTGTGGTGGTGCATGTGCTCGATGATTCGGCACGGAGCAGTGTAGAGAGAAATTTGACAGTCCATTCGGCCGTGAGGTTTCTCAGCTCTAAGCTGAGGCCCATAAGGTTGATTTTCCGGCCCACAGTATTATGAGGAGGGACATGTGTGCAGGAGATGCCGGAGGAGATGAAGACAGCCAGGTCTCTGCAAAACTTGCTCACCAAGGTGAGCAGGACGTCTTGTTATTGCTGCACAGCATCGTGGAATAGACTTGATGAATATGAGACTGTGACAGTACATAGTGACATAGTGCGAAATGCCGGATGTAATGCCAGTGAAAAAGAAGTTGCATGATGTTATATGTTCGACTGTACAGAGGGACAAAGTGTGCCAATTCATTGCCATGTACTGTACATCGTGTCTATTCTGTATGAAGCAGAGCTGATTTGAGGAGCTCCAAGACAAAACCATTTGGCCCCCCATGTTTCACACATGCTTGAACTTGAGAGGCACAGCGCTTGCCCGACTTCACGGTGGTTTTGATGCTTGCTGCACGTCAAGACGCGGACATTCTTCGGTGCACTTCCTTGGTTCATTGGTTTTCTATTTGACGGTGTCACTAGTGCATGAAAGGCTCGTGATATCAACCCCAAATCTCAGCGTTGAGTGCAAGACGGTGACACAGTCTGTGACCCTAGGAAGTGCAAGAACGACTTTGCGGCCATTAACACCTTTGACTTTGCTGCCATTGACAGTGACTATGAGGCCAAGCATGGCCAAGCATGGCCGCAAGTGTATGACATGTGCGGTCCAGGGGCGCATGGCGGTCTGTGGTCAAGAATCCGGTCGGGTCCAATGGGAGCATGCCATGACCCACCTTCATCCAGTTCGTGAAAACCGCAAAGGGTTCACTAGTTCATTGGGCCCTGTCTTGACGGGTGGACGTAGCTTTCCAGGTGACTCAGTCGTACCCCAATCCGTGTTGGACGAATCAGTTGCAGACTGGAAGCTGTTTCAGGCCAAGCTGGCAGAGTACAAGGCACAAGTGGCAGCAGCAGAGGCGAAAAACAACTCAGCTGTGTCTGTGATGTCTCGTGCCGACTCACGAGGACACGGAGCCATGTCTGATGTCTCGAGCGGAGCCATGTCGCCATGTCTGTCTCACCCGTCGTAGGCGAAAGAAGAGGATCCACCCGAACCGCCAGAGGGTCTGGTCGTCGATGAAACGGAGGAAAAAGAATCTGATCGCGTGAAGGCGGGATCGCTCCCTGGCGGTGCAGAGGGTTTTCTTGATTTCGTGAACGTGGCACTCCGCTTCCTGACAGCAGCGAAATCTTTGCTGGTTTCATGGCCATAGCTCTTCGGCGACATGGTGTAGCATGGTGTAGCATTGGTGGGACGAATGAGCCATGCTTTCTGCCTCTCCAGGCACGTTTTCTGGAGACCAAGTCTGCACAGCAACAGGACTGAACCTGATGCTGAAGAGTTCACCATGTTGCAGTCATGTCCACTGCAGTCAAGTAAGGTCATGCAGTCATGCCTTCTGGATACACACTTATATCCTCCATGCTCGCAAGAGCTCTATCAGTTAGATCCACCGATGCATTAGCACTTGACACACCCACACACACACACACTCTTGCCACACAGCTCAGTTCAGCTATGACAGCGCCCAGTATGTAATTTCGGTTGAGTTCTGAGTTCTGAGTGCCCATTTCACGAACTATACTCAAGTCTAGATCCGCTGCAAAATTGCATTGGTTTCTCAATTTCTAAAGAATTGTCATTGCATCTTCCTTGTAAACACTTGCTGTGGAGGAGCCGCGGGGGTGTTTTTGCATTCAGTTCGTCCCTTGTTGATTTTGACATCCTAAACAGGCCTTGAAGGATCTGATGGAGGTTTTCCAAGCTGCGCGCGCACCCATACAGAAGGTAGGCTCCTCGGGAGCCGGTGGGCTGTGTCCAACCTGCAACAGATCCAACTTCAAGGTTTGACATCAACTGATTTGTGAAAAGAGAAGTAGAAACGACCTTTCCTTCCAGAAACTTACTCAACTTGCAATCTGCAGGCTTGGCGCTTATGTCTATCACGGGGTCAAAAGGAATCTCTTGCTTTGAACACGACTCTACAAAACCAGCTGCATTTCTTTTCAGCACAGAGAAGGGAGATGTTCCATTGTCGACCAGCCTTTTGCAACTAGTAACTAGTCCTTGATCAGTGGACACGTCAAACCTGAAGAACTGCAGTGTGAGCGCAAGAAAAAATAAGACCTTCGCATGGGATTTCGATCACCTTACCCTCGAGGTCTCCTCAGATCGAGGTGATGGACCTACACACAAGGCCATCAGGCGCACAGCCTTGGAAAAAGAAACACCCCGGTCGGCCCCCCGACATCGGTTCGTGGTTCGTGGGGCTGTCTGAGAAGGTGGGAAGAAGGCAAGTGCAAACTTTTTTCCATGTCCAGTTTGTTGAGTCGGAGGCGAACACAAAAACATGTTGAGAGACAGCACAGTTCAACGCTCATGGTCTATGGATCCACGGTGAAGACTGCCATAAAAAGCCGAGGCGGCTATACTAAGTGGATGTAGCAAAATTAACGACGTGTGCTTTACAATTGTTTTGAATATACACAGCATCTTGCTCTTGATAGATAAATACCCTCTTTGTGTCATTTTCGCAGAAGGTTCCCCTTTTCCGAGACGCGGACACGTGAATTCTTTGCTCCGCAGGTTTCATTGCCGCCCCTTCATGGAGCAGCGAAGTAGCATGTTGCTGCGACACCAGGTGACAAAGGCGCCTTTCGAGGGAAATGACAACTGGAAACTGCAAGGAGCTTTTTTTTCGGATTCTTTGGAACCAACCATTTCGCCTGACCCAAATTCGCAACTGAATTCGACCACAATCAGCGGTTTCTTTGGCCTTTGTGTCTCGTCGCTGCCAGGTGTCTCCCATGAAGGCTGCCGACCAGCTGCGGAGAGGCGACCAGTTCTCAAACATCCCACCGTTGTTTTTTGAAGTAAAGAATGTTGCTAAGATTTCAACACTGAGTCTGCTATAGTCTGCTTATTCAGTGCCACTTGGGTCTGTTATTGATCAGTTGAAAAGAAGTCACGTTGATGGCTAAAACCTCCTGACCCTTGTGACTTGTTCCGTTTCAGACGCTGTGCCAAGAGACCGGTAGCCCCAGTTCACGCGGCTCCCGTTCAGCGGCGGCCTGCAGGATTGATTCGACCTTCACGCTTTGGACGCGCGAGTCCCATGTCGCTGGACCGCCCTTGGTGCTTCGTGCGAAGTATGTTTGTCACGGAGCCTGCGGCAGTGACGGAAGGTTCCTTTGCCAGCTGTATTCACACTGCTTCGCTGTCGAAGCCGCCCGCACAGAGTAAAGGGAATAAAGGGAAAACACACACACACACACACACATACAGACATAGACATCCATCCATGCATACAGACACACACACATGCAGACAGACATGGGAAAAGTGTGTCATTAGCACCCTACCGGCTCCGCAGCAACCTGCGCTACTAGCAACTTGTGCTCTCAGGCTCAAGCGTATCGGTCGGGCAGAAGACACGGATGAACACACGCACGATGTCAATTGTCTGTCTCGTCTGGCCGTTTCGATCTGTTGGTCTCCGTCGGTCTCTCTCGACCGTTCTGTTTTATTTTAGTCTGTCAGTCTGTGACCACGATGTCGGTAATGCCATGTGCACCGGCCGGCATAGCCGGCATCGCCAACGTTTGGTCCAATTTTTTGTGACTTTTCAACACACACTGCAAAGCACAGCACTTCGTATCCGAAAATGGTCCCCCCCCTCAAGCTAAAGCTTAAGATTGGATCTAGCCAAGCCGATTTCTCCCGAGCCTCCATAACGCCCTCGGCACCTTCGGTGCGGGCGGGCTTGGCGGCGCAAGTACTGAACGCTGAAAGGTTGCGACCCCGTTGGCTTGGACGATCAATTAGTAGTCGACGCTCCAAGATGATGTTGGACTTGGACTTGTAGGCAACGCATCCGTTACCTTAACAGTGTGGGAGGTCTTGAGTCAAGAGCACGTGTTTCCGATGTTTCTTCAAACAGCTTTGCTGTGAGGGATTCTCAATTCTTGCATAGGAACGAGCCTGGGCCAAGATGATTTCTGGCCTCTTTTTGTATCCTTTTGTGTCTCCCTTTGTCTCCGATGGCTCTTCTGGATGCTGCACAAAGATGCCATAACGCCCGCGATATTTAGGGTTTCTCATTGGTTTGAGTCCGCATACATACATACATACATACATGCATACATACATACATACATACATACATACATGCAACCCACCGAAGACATTTACGACATTGGTATACTGTACTATGCATGCACGAACATGCATACAAAACACACCTGGTGGGTTGACATGGAGGGTGGGGGTGGGGTGGGACTGGGATAGTAGCGCACCTGTCGCGTTGCGTTCTTCATACGTATTTGTCTCACGCGGGTCACACTTACGTTTACCTTCCATGCATGTTCGTTTGCATACCACACGCACAGACACATGAGGTGTGCGGGAGACTAATATCCGCAGTGTCATGGCTCGCAGTCTTTTTCTTGCTGTTTCTTGTCGCAGTGTTACGGCTCACACGGTTATAGCGTGCATACAAGAAGATTGCTGTAGCCTCACTTCATGGACATGTTCCTGGCGGGTCCAACCAGCCCACTTCGCTTCGTGGCGACCGTCCACGCACAAAGGTACCGTATGCTTGAATCTGTGGAAGCTCATAAGCGATCTGTGCCGAAAGCAGCCCTTAAAAAAGAGGGCCTCCGTTCTGTCTTCGCCTTGTAGTCGATCAAACACGAATCAAACAAAACAACACCTCTTCGAGAAACCTCTTGACACTGTGATTCCTGTTAAGATGTTACCCCAAAACTGCGACCATCGCGAAGATACCTTAACAAACGCAAATGTCCCAAGCGAAACGCACCATTCAACAAAAGTCAGGTAAATCACATACGAAGCCAACATACCAAAAAGCAAAAGCGATGCGAACCCTGCATTTTGTGCAAATCTCATTTCTTGGATGCTGGGCTGGGACGATTCTACTTTGTCTGCCTCTGTCTCCCAAGGGTCTTCTTCTTGGGTGTTCAACCCCAAATCTTTAATTTTTATTTTGAATTGCGAATGACCTGGCTTAACCGGTGTGCTTTTTGCTCACTGTGGTCGGGCACCGCAAGCCAACTTAGCAAAAACGAAACACCAAGCTGCCGCTTTTTTGGGGTCGACGGAGAATCCGACGGGACCGGGTCGTGGCTAACATCAGCCTCAGCCAGGACATGCCCAAGTTTCCGGTTCAGCTCAGTGCCGTCGGGACCCAAGCGACGATGCGGAACGGAACTTGAAATAGATCTTGATGGAACACATGTTTCTCTTTCCGCGTCCAACGCAAACGGAATCCCGCAAGCCCCAGGTCCTGCATGGACGGATTTACTATCCGGACAGTGATGTAGAGTGGGGAGCTCAGAAGTCAAAAGTGTTAAGAAGGCCAAGAGGGATGACCATGACTGATCTGCCAGACCATTCTTCCAAAGATCTTCGGCTTCCCCCAAAGAGTATTTTCACTGAAGTTCAGCAGCAGTGTGAACATGTCTGAATGTTGTGGTACTGAACAGGCCTTGGCTTCTTTGGACTTGTCAAGCTTTGGGCCTTTTTGTTTCTATTTCTTCCCGAACACATTCCGATTTGAGGTTGGTGCAATTCATGGAGCATCCAGCGCAGTTCCTGAAGAACCCAGGCGAACGGCGCAGGGAAAGACGCAGGACAACGCAGATGAGCTAGGAATTGGCCCACATGAGCGTGGCCAAGAGTTGGGTGATTCAACATGCTTCGACCTCAATAGACTGCCCGTTCGCTACCTAGCTACCAACTCATAGAAGTAGCTACGTGAGGCCACCTGGGCAAGTCAAAGATACTGACCACCATTTCCCAAAAAAGTCCAAGGGTTGACTGCTCTTCCCATCACCAATGTAGCGCTGGTATTTTCTGGTTCTGTGGCGCAGAGGATTTCAGAGGTATGGTTTTCGCGTATTCCCGTCCGCAGCAGTTGTCTAGCAAGATGGCCCTTAGCCATGCTCGCGGGGCGGCAGATACTCTGTCTTTTGCATCCCGCTATGCTGCCTTGCAGCGGGTGTGACTTGGCCGGTTATACTACAGCCAAGAAATGTCGGGATTCTGAGAAAGGACATGCCCCCGTCTGCTTTGGCCTTGTGTTTGTGACCATTCATCACCAACTTTTCTGGCACTTTGCCAGAGTCCCGAGTATGCTTTTAGGATCTTTTATGGGTATTTACCCCTTCCCTCCTGCAGTCCTTTCGCATTTTGACAATTTTGCCATATTACTGCCCAAACTGTAGCGACGTCACCTCGCGATTCGACCAAAAAAACTATGTGAAATAAGGGCAATGCCCAGTTCTTTTTTGCAGCTAGCTACCACCAACATTTGCGTTGACCAGCGGTTCCACCTACCACTTTCAATTTCCTGCATCGTCAAACAACCACTTGAAATAGGTTGAAGATGATGTTCCTTGTAGAAGTGGTCTTTCGAAGTCCAAGTCTTTTGAGGCCACAGATTTCGATCAAGAAGTGATGTTCCAAAGAAGCGTTGAATCGGGATGTTGTATGAAATTTGATGTTTTCAACACCGCCAACTTTGCCAACTTCGGCAATTCACCAAGGAGAATCCCTGTGTTGACTCAAAGGAGTTCCTGGGATTTCAAGATGGGGTAGGTTCAAAAAAGAATCTCAAAAGGTAATCGTTTTGTCTCGCTCTTCACTCCTCGAGAAGCGACGCAGCTTCGACGACGTAAACATATAAGACATTTGGTGACGGTCGCTGGTTCGAGGACGGTCGCCTGAGAACAGCTCTGTCAAAGCGAGCCCCTTTTCCCGATAGCATCGATCCAATGCTCTGGTTCTTTTTCCAAAGGATCCCTGCCGCGCTCAGTGTGGATGCCAGAATACCTTTCGAACGCAGCCAGCTTTTTGGAGGACGATGCTAACGGCTAACCTGCTGGATGTCATAGATTGCAGTATATCCTGGAGAAGAAAGAAGGCTTTCGGAGGATGATGCTAACGCCCTGCATGTCGTAATACCTGGTCTCGCAGGAGGCCGAGGATCAGCCGACGATCTGCACGGGTTTGCGGGTGGGATGCGTGGGGTCGATGCAAAACTCGCTGGATGTTGTAATGCTTTGCGTCGCGGGCTTGGGGGAAGGGTACGATCAGAGCAAGCGATCTATCAGTGACGATCTGAGGGCGGATGGCAGAATATCTCTTCGAGGCTTTTGTCGAGCCGGGCCCGAGGGTGGATCTAAATGCAGACGGCGCGCCCCGCTGACACGGACGTAGCCTTGCAGCTCGGGCGCGGGAGATGTGTTTGGCCGGTCATTCTTGGCCGAACGGGATTGTCGGACCATTGACTGCTCTGATGTCAACAGAAAATAGCTCTGGATTGGAGGGTTTCGCTGTGCCTTAGGCAAAGCCCTGTGGTGGTGCCACTTGCACTGGCGCTATAGTTACAGAAGAGAGAGAAAATGGCAGCTACCACAAAATAGACTGCAATCAGTTCTCAGAGATCTTAGAGCCAGGTGGCAAATTTCTGTTGGACACCTTTTGTGTGGTCTAAAGAACATTCTATATGTGTTTCTCGTTTCTTTCTTGCGGTAGTAGCTGACACCGCTGCAGGCAGATTCGCGGCAAATTTGGACTTGAAGGTTCATGCTGTGCGCGTGCCTAACGTAGCTCTTGACCCTTGACTGTATGCTAGCGCGCAGGATCAGCTGAAGGAACCTGCGCGCTAGACGCGTGCTTCTATGCAGGCAGGCGGTTCCTTCATAGGCACGAAGTACCTCAAACCCAGGGAAAAGAGCGCCCAGGACACTTGGATGTAGACAGATGGCCTCAAGTTGGTGAAATCACAGAATGCGACCATTGTGAAGATCCTGCCGGCGCCGCCGGCCATACGAAGAGAGGCGGAGGCCGAGAGGCAGCAGTATTGCACTAGTGGCAGATGAGGACAAGGTACGATACGGAGAGGGGTAAGGGTCCAGAATGGAAAGGACGAAAGTGTTTATTGCCTATCCACTCGTTGTGGCCCGGAGTGAGCCGACACACAGCCTGGCGCGAGTGTGTTTGGTGCAGTGGGCGTGCGTGCGTATACATTTTACGGATGTAGGTTGCTGCTACACTAGTAGCTGTGTTACCATGTTTCATATGAAATCTAAAGCTAGAATGCTCAATGCTTGCCATCAAAAGCGTCATGCATTCTTGCGCTTGCTGGTACCGAGTCCTTCAAGACCCAGTGTGCCAGATTTCTACCTAGCCATGGGATCTTTGAAGCAAAAGAAGCTGCCCCGTGCTTTTAGTGGACTTCGAACTTTGGCATGTTCATGTCCTTGGTCTCTTTGTGCTGGGCGGTCAGACAGCTCAGTTTGTAGCTGCGTGTTTGGCCAACTGTTCTCAGAAGGGTTGGCTCTTTCGCCGGGTCTGGAGGGGGCGGATGTTCGAGATGTCAAAGCGAAGCAGATGTCGGTCAGGTTCAACGATCAACTTCGAGAGTGGCATTGGCAGCGAAAAGGGGGCACATTCTTCCAAATTTGGCAACCGCCAGGCTGGATCTGACACGCGAAAGGAAAGCCCAAGGAGGCTCATCAGTTGAAGAGTCAACAAAACTTCCTTGTTTGTGAGCCAGTGCCAGGTGTGATCTTCAGCTGCTTGCAGAAGGATCATCATTTGCATGGGCAGAGGGTCCCAGCCTGGGGAATCATGGGGATTCAACGATCCGAAGGCCCGGTGTTTGTGTAGTTTCTGAGAGAGGAAGGCCTCGCAGGACAGTGCAGAAAGACATTTGGGTTGAAGATCCCGCATGCTTAGAGGAAAGGAACATTTTGGGCTGCGGCGCGAAAAAATCATAGGACAATGGGGGCAAAAAATCGGTGAGGGGCAATCTACACTGTCTTTGAAAACTAGGCATTTTTGGGAACAACTGTGTCAAATGTGTAGATTCGGAGTATTATGTCCATTTGAGCTTGGTTGTTGCCCATCTTGTCATCGCTTTGAAAAAAATCAATGGGGTTGAGCATGTCGAGTGTGAACAAAGCACAGCAAACCAAGGAACCAACCAACCGAAAGACGAACAAACACTTCAAACCCACAATAGAATCCCTGTCCCCAGTCTTGCCTTTCCAAGCCAGGTCCCCACACGCTTGGTGCTCCGAGCTCTTGGCGGTCGATGGGTGAGCTGGAAGGCCATGCAACGCCGCCAGGTTCGGGCATGGCATCTTGTGACAACCCGGATGAACAAGGTGTGACGCACGTGGGAAATACCCGGATGAACCTTTTCTAGTAGATAGACTTGACACCCGGTTGTTGTGGTATGAGGCTGTTGGTGTTGCTGAACAAGATGGTGCCGTCTCTGGAATTTCCTACTTCTAAGGGCAAAGTGTAGAGTACTTATTGGGGGCAAAGTGTAGAGTACTTATTGGGGCACACGTAATCGACACTCAGTGTCCGAGCTGTAAGAGACGTTCTTTGTTGGCAACAATCTAAGATTGGTTTCGAGGGAATATTTGTTGGGTTCCAACTGTTCCAACTTGTTAAAACAAAACACTATGTATTTGCCCACGTAATCACTTCCAGGAGAGATGGGTCATTGCAGATAGCAACGATGGGCATCTATTCAATGCTTTTGTTCGTGCCATGGATTTCTATGGCACCTTTGCTCAAAATAGCCGAGCTACCTTGTTGCTGACGCTGAAGCCATAGGCTCTTGTGTTTTTCGGCGTTCGAGGTATCGATGCCAAGGACCCAGAGAGCAGCTTTCCTAATATCAGGCCTGCCAGCATTCCGGACTCCGAAAAAACAATGAAACACTCGCAAAACACCGGCCAGCCATAGTTCTTGTGACCGTTGGTCTCTAATTAACGTGTGCCATGGAAGCTGGCTTTGGAGTCCAAATCTGCAAGAAAAACAAGACATTACTTGTATGAAAGTCGCGTCCTGTGCGTCTGCTCTCAAGTACTGCCTTCTTACAAGTGAGCTTTACAATTAGCATTTTCTTTTGGGCCCTTGCAGCACACACTGCCTTGGAACGAGGTTGCTGTATGCACATGCCCGCTCTGCACTGGCATTTTTTCCAAAGCAATCTCTTCGTAGCAACTTGTCATGTGGTTAATTTCGTTTTGTCAGCTTAGACAAAACTGATGCTGTACAAACCTAGAAGTCACTCCCTTTTACAGGCCCAGCTGGTTTCTCAAAGTGTGGCAGCAGATTTCATGTATAAGTTTTGCTACCTACCGCTGCAGTCGAATTTCGACTGCTAGCCGGTGACAACAACTAAAACTTCCAGCCCTTTTCATAGTCACTCTCTAGACCCTTCGATCTGTTGGTATTTTTTCGTAGGAAGAGTCTGTCTTGTGAGAGGTTCTGGGATGTCTGCCTCAGTTTGCACCAATTCTAGCTGCATCAGACCTAAAAAGAACACCAGGCCTTCAAGAGAGTGCCTCCAAATTTCATTCAGCAACCATGCTTCACCACATGCCAGATTTTGGTGTTTTCTTTTTTTTTTTGTGTGTGTGTGTGTTCTCAGGTTTGTAGGGTTCCGGAGTCCCTGACACTTGCCGGCACAAGGTCTACATATTCACTTCCCATGGGCCCAACGAAGCTCTGCACCACGTCGCGCTGCCATGGTCAATCTCCAGGTCCCTCGGTTCAGCATCTTCGGTCAATTTTTGCATCCGCTCTTCGGTCAATCCAAGACCTTGACAGAGAGCAAGATGGAGCCCAGGAACCCGAATGCAAACACGTTCGAACAGCTACATATGTCCAAATGACACTCTTGTAGGGCACTCTTGTGGGACACTATTGCAGGACACTCTTGTAGGGACATTCTTGTGGGACACTCTTACAGGACACGCTTGTGGGACACTCCTACGCAACACTCTTGTAGGACACGCGGGACACTCTTGTGGGACACTCTTGTGAGACACTCTTGTAGGACACTCTTGTGGGTCACTCTTGTGGGTCACTCTTGTGGGACACTCTTGTGGGACCCTCTTGTAGGAAACTCTTGTGGGACACTCTTGTGGGACACTCTTGTAGGACACTCTTGTGGGGCACTCTTGAAGGCCACTCTTATGGGTCACTCTTACGGGACTCTTGTGGGACACTCTTGTAGGGCACTCTTGCGGGTCACTCTTACGGGACACTCTTGTAGGACACTCTAGTGGGACACTCTTATAGGACACTCTTGTGGGACACTCTTGTAGGAAACTCTTGTGGGACACTCTTGTGGGCACACTTGTGGGACACTCTTGTGGGACACTCTTGTGGGACACTCTTGAAGGCCACTCTTATAGGGACACTCTTGTGGGACACTCTTGTGGGACACTCTTGTAGGCACTCTTGTGGGACACTCTTGAAGGCCTCTAAAGGTGGACATAGATAATCTGCAGGCCTCCCAGCACACATAGCCAGCTCTCTGGCCTCTAAGAAATGGGTACCACTCTTGTGGGACACTCTTGTAGGACACTCTTGTGGGACACTCTTGAAGGCAACTCTTGTGGGTCACTCTTGTGAGACACTCTTGACACTCTTGCGGTTCACTCTTACGGGGACACTCTTGTAGGACACCCTTGTGGGACACTCTTATAGGACACTCTTGTGGACACTCCTAACGCGACACTCTTGTAGGACACTCGGGACACTCTTGTGGGACACTCTTGTGAGACACTGTTGTAGGACACTCTTGTGGGACACTCTTGTGAGACACTCTTGTAGGACATTCTTGTGGGTCATTCTTGTGGGTCACTCTTGTGGGACACTCTTGTGGGACACTCTTGTAGGAAACTCTTGTGGGACACTCTTGTAGGACACTCTTGTAAGACACTCTTTATATAGGACACGCTTGTGGGGTGAAACACTCTTGTAGGACACTCTTGTGGGTCACTCTTGTAGGAAACTCTTGCAGGGCATTCTTTTGGGACACTGTTGTAGGACACTCTTGTGGGTCTCTAGCTGAGACTTGTCACGAAAACAGATCTTCGATGCGACGTCCTGAAACGCAAATCCCAAAGGCACGGCCACATCCAACACCCCAAAAACACCACTCTCCAAACGCCAAAACAATGGAAATGCGCAGAAAACTGCGGATCTCACAAAACGCTGCGCCTGCGCAGTGAACATAACCTCCACACTATACATTTCCACACGTTTCCACGCTATTTCACACGAATCTGACACGTCGCGTTTTCATCTGAAACCCTCTCCAAAAGCTTGCCCCAATGGCAGCGCCTTAGCGCCCCACTGCGAACGGCTGCGGACGGTTGCGGACGCCTTCGCTACGCACTCGGGAAAAAACATCTGTTCATGTCTTGTCCAGTTATCAGGCCTGCCAGGTCTAGGCAGCTAAGCCGTAGGTTCAATAAACAGGTTGTCTTTGGCACAGTCTGGGGAAAATTCATCTTTTTCCTGTTCTTACTGCTATGGACACGTATCGCAACGGAAGATGAAGCATTGCTGCACGAATGAGGAGTTTGCTTTGTGTCCAAAACGCCGTGATTTTCGCAGTGGAGCTTGTTTGTGACACTCCAACGATTTGTTGGAACGGTTGTTGGAACAGGGGACTTGGGGGATACAGAGATTTCTTGCAGGGGTCTCATTATGTGCGTTTCTCAGTTACATCAAGAACTGGTGTTTCTTTACCAAAGAGGGGTTTGACCAACGGACGCCTGTTTTAATGGTGTATAGCTGCAGTGCAGCGCGCTTTGCGCCAGCTCCTGCTGGATGCTTGCAGCATCCTAGAGCCCAGAGGAGAGCTTCACATTGTGTCTCGGCAGACCTTGCGACATGGCATGGTACACCTCCAGATGAAGAGGTTACGAAAGCCAGCCGATAGGCTAGGCTGAAGTTAGTGCGGCGAATGAAGTTCGTCGTTAGGGGATGAGGAGACCGGGTGATTTTTGGTGGCTTGGTGATGCGAACGATGCAACGTGATGATGTATTGCATTACTAGCATCACTGCTACACGAGAGTAGTACACATGGCTAGTCAAAAGCAAGCCTATTCATATGTGAACATGGCTGAAAGAACTAATATATCAATATATAGAACATGCCTCGTACCAGTCACTCGCGGGGACTAGCCTATGATCCCCCCAAGACCACTGCTTTCAGTTTCAATACTTCCGACTATCTTTGTGTTGGATCATCTAAGCTATACGGATTTAAACGCTTACGCCTAGGAGCGGGCTGGGCAGGTGATGCGTCAGGTGCTACCTTGTAGAGGTCCTCTGTCTCTTTCCCTTTCTC
>CAXIVM010002799.1:0-13000 GCA_964035705.1 Porites rus | reverse complement strand
TGCAAATTCATCAGGGAGGGAGACGACTCAATGTAGCTGGCTTCGACTTTAGAGATTCACTGTGTTGCTTTCTTTACCTAAATGTGAACCTGGTACTGTGCATTTGTGCCCAGGCAAGAGCCAACTGACATTGTGAGGCCAAGAAGCTTTGCTTTGAAACAATGATTTGCACAGCTGAAAGTAGAAGTTCACCATTCTGTGCTTGGAGGCTACTGAAAGACAAGGTGGCACCCTTGTTTGAAGCTCGTGGTATTGTGTACCATGTTGAATACATCAACAGCTATAGGGATTGGACTGCATGCCTACCAAAGTTTGCTACCATGTCTGGCGCTTACAGAAAGCGATCCATTGATGATGAGAAGGATGCTCCTCACTCGTTCACCTTTGTCAGACGTGAAAGTGCCATGTCTATATATTTGCTAGCAAAATTCAAGCAAACCAGCAATTACTAAGCGATGATTTGTCTAAAACTGGTTTGAGGCATGCCCCGAAGGCTGCTTGAACAAGCTGAAGACAGATTGAGAGCACCCTTCAGGCCATCACCTCGGGATGTCTTCTGCCTAGTCCAGGCCTATGTCAGTGACAACGACGTTTGTCAGCCACCTTTGCTGGTCTTTCCAGGATGCATGCGGGACCAGTTGAACAATGCCTTGAAGAATATTGGAGAGGGAAACGTTCCATGTCAGATCCTCACTCCTTTCTGAACCTTGCCCCTTACTCCTTTCTGAAGCCTGCCCAGACCTATTTGTCTGACGAGCGCAAACAGGAGCTGAAAGACTTGGCAAAGCACCTGAGTTCAACCTACCCCAACCTTGGCCGCGGAGTCAGATATTTGCAACAATTGGCTGGTGAGGTAGCAGTCACCCGTCAGGAATTGCCGCAGTTGCAATTCATTCTAAACGGTGCCTCCCCTAACATTTATCGAGGGGCGCCAGTGCTTCAAGACCCTGAACCGCATGCGATGCACCGGTTGAGGGTGCAATTCCACAGGAGTTTCTGAAAGACTAGACAGGGGCCTTGCACAAGAAACAAATGTGTCAGTAATTACTTTGTCTATGAAGTTGCGGCAGTTGCATTCTTTGTCCTGAGTCATTCAGCTATGTTTGTTTGCTCGTCAGACTTGTGACCTCGTAGTTGGCCTGTTCCGGAAGCTCCCGAACTTCCCTCAGGCCGCAGCTTTCCTGGGTTTGACAGCCAAATTGTTTTTTGAGCTTGTAGGCCATGGCGGACCTGTGGCTGGCTGCAGCCGTTGAACCGCCTTCAAATGTGAAGGCAAACCTGTGACAGTGTAACCACACAACATTCATCCTTCCTGGTCAGGAAGAGTCTGGAGTTTCTGCTGCCAAGCACTCTCCTTAGTCCAAGCTGACCGACAAACTTCAGAGCACAGTGGACGAGGCCCATTGAATACACTAAGCGACATTTGAATGGTCAAGCTTCGTGCCAGATTAGCAAAGAGCAAAACCTCGGGCGATGGCTGTGGACTAACTATGGGGAGGAAAGGAAGGAGAAGTTTTGTGAGGCTGGGACTCTGTGCTCGCAATACCTGTCACGATCTAAACACTGTCCTGCTTGAAGGTCATGGCGAAATACTTGTCGATCCCAGCCGTAGCTGACAAAATCCCAAGCGTGGACGGGCCGCTTCTGAAAGCTGTCCCACCCTCGTCTCGGAAAGGTTTCTATCTCAATCCGTGGATGCTGGATTTTAGTGAACACGCCAAATGCGGCAAGTTTCCAAGCAATGTGGCTCTGCGTTTGCATTTACCATCGTTTTTGTCTCGCGGCTATGAAGGTGATCGCGAACCGTTGGAGGTACGGTTTAGCGAACCTGACTTGAACCTCTTTTCAGTGAAGTACGTGGATGGCCACACCAAGGGCATTTGCATCCAGATCATTTTTGCACTTTTGGCCTCAGCCAGATGCATCATGTGCATGATGTTATGATCAGATTCTGGTTTGAAACTTCATTGAAAGAAATTGACAAATGAGGGTGTTGAGCCACATGAGCTGGAAGCCGATGTTGAACTCTGCCGGGTCTTGGGATCTTTGAAGAACCTCCGGGCAAACTTTGTTCACCATGCTTCCGAAGAGTGTTTCTACTACGAAGCGTTGAGCAACTCAGATTCTTTGTTTGCAAGGTTTTAAAAAGTTGTAATTAGGATATTGTTGGATGGCCGAGCGTCAGATTGCTGATGGCTTAGAACACCCACCAAGGCCTTGCAAACCGCACAGCGGAGAAGCAAAGGCCTGGCCCATTGGACCTTACCTTGTTGTTTCTGCAGATTGTCAAGATCAAGAAGATCTCCCAACCACAAGCCAGCATGCGAGATCTGCTCCACAAGGCTGTGCAGGAGTACAACAAAACCTGCACAACAAAATCATGGAAGATCAAGGAGGAGATTCGCAAGTTGGTCTACAATCTGATCAGATGTCCTGCTTCTCTTTTGGACATCATGAAGCAGGTGGTCGACAAGTCGAAATGGGAGCACTCTCCATTCACAATGGACAACCTGGAAGGCGATTACTATGTGCCAGGTCATGTCATTGGAGGTGTCAAAGCGCAGCCATGGGCACAGATCAAGGACTGCTTGAGTCTAAGTGTTTTTGACTGGTTGAATCCCTGTTGGTTGGTTAGTTGCTTTTGAATCCCAGTTGGTGGCGCTCTCAACCCTGGAAGACTGTCAGCAACGAGTCCGTCGTCTTGTGGGCTCAACGCGCCGCCGATGAGCATGACAAGAAAGCTCCCAGGGACTCGCCAGTGAAGCAAAAGGCACGATGTTAACAAAACAATTTCTACTATATAGATAATATATAGAGAGAGTACATGGCGTAGTACCTTCAATTCAAACCATACTTGTGCAACGTGGAACTGATGGTTCATTACAAACTAAAAAATAAACAACACTTAGACTTGGAACACTTACAATCTATGACAACAACCTGTGTATATATATATACTTATACTGTATATAATGTACATTTGATGCAACTTGCGTATGTAAGTTCAAATGATGTGAAGAAGTTGCTCACACCCTGACAGAAGATGGCTCAGCGAGATGGAGCTGGCATGTGCGACCTGCTTGAGGTTTGCTGCCTGTGGCATCACATTTGGGGAGACCTGCGGACTTACATTGGCCCAGGGGAAGCTTTGACCAAGATTGAATGCATGTGGACTCAAGGGTCACTGGGATGCACACTGGATTCAAACCATGTAAAATCTGAAGATTTGCTCAAAGGCCAAAACGTACATGGGTTTTTTAAAACCGAGACATGTTTGAATAGGTTTTGGAGGAGCCAATGATTTTCTTGATTTTTTTCAGAATCAAAAAAATCATTGCCCCCCCCAAAAAACCTATGATTTGTACATGGGTTTTTAAAAACCCATGTATTTTTTGGAGATTTTGTGAGACCTCAGAAAATCATGGGGTTTCCCAGAGGGATGCGAATCCCAAAACAATGATTTTTTGGAGGAGGAAAAAAAAAAACGAGACATTGTATGAGCCCAAATCTGGAAGATTCTAGGCCAAACGGGCCCAATCTGGGGACCGGGGCTAGTAAACGCCCAAAACGAGACATTGTATGGGCCCAATCTGGGGATCGGGGCTAGTAAACGCCCAAAACGAGACATTTTATGAGGCCAAAATGGGAAACCACACATTGTGTATTATATATACACCTAAAGTTTCAATGGAAGAAACACAAAACATTACATCCATCAGAAGTGTTGGTTGCTTGCAAAGTGTTTGTTGTATCTAAGTTGTGTCGCAAACAGTACATTCAATTTTGAACATGGTATGTTATATATATAATGTATCCTTCTTGGATCATAAAGACATCAGTGTTGGCTACCTTCCATATGTTCTGTAAACCATATGTATCTATATATATAATATATAATTCTGTGTTATTTTAAACTATATGTCCTGTTTGTCTCAGTATAGATGTGTTCAGGTTGCCGGACAGTGAGCTGAAGACTCACTCAAAGGCTTGCAGCACAGAGTTCGACTGGAAGAAGCTCTCTTTTGTCTTGGAGGCGAAGGGAATCATCCAGGAGCACCAAATTGCGAGTGCTCAAAGCCGCATCCAGTCAGCCTTCAAGCAGTCCATCTTGGCAGGCTTTAACCTCTTCAAGACCAACCTCGAGGCGGACCAGGTTGCTCACCGCAAACACCTGGCTGCTGCTTCTGGCGATTCCCAGCGAGCAAGGGCTGCGTTGGTGAACCAGCTGCAGGAGAAGAATTGTGAATTCACAATGTGTCATTTCGAGTTAGTAGGACCAGGCGGTTGGTAGGACCAGGCTGTAGGACCAAATGTATGCTGTTGGTAGGACCAGGCTTGATTTTGTTTAGAACCCTGCCAGAAGCTGCATGACACTGCATGGCGTCTCGTGAACAATGAGATCAGCGAGATGAGCCCTACATGGAGCAATGCTGCAAAAAAAGGTGGGACCAGTCGAATGTAATGTCCAACTAACTTGTTGCCTTCAACATGACTCCACCTGTAGTAGCAAAGAACACCATATAATGTTTCAAAGGGCCAAAGCTTCAAAGGTTTTACAAAGGTTTTACAGCCTGGGTTTTGTTCCCCACAATCAGGCACACAGAACGATGCAGATGCTGATGCAGACAGCACGGGCACACTGGCAGCAAATTTGGAGCCTTGGCTTCAAAACACTTTGTCATCCCTGAACAATGGCATCAGACGGGTCGACAACGAGGCAGTGATTGGATATGTGAACTATGTCGCTGCCGGTGTGGCTTCCTCTTGGAAACAGCACTTTGCATTGCAGCAGGTGACCTCAATGTGCCATTCCAATCCACGCTCGTTCATTGCTGTGCTGGTGCTGCCCAACAGGGCAGGCGACCTGAGATCAGGGTCAAAGTTGCTCGGTCTGGATGCAACTGTTTTTTGGTCATTGCTTGTTTTTTGCTGAAAGGTCAAGCTCGTAACTTGTACATACTTGTACATATTGTTCTTCACCAGATGATACTTATATATAATAACAAAAACCATCAAAGTTGAAAACCATTGAACACCTATCAAGGTCTGAGAAAGCTGAAAACGATGACTCCGATGATGACCAGCATGACTCCAAAATGGAGAGCCCTGATGATGAAGAGGGCTGTTCCTTGGAGAAGTATGGTCATAACTTTGTAAGTGTTCCACTGGTTTGCCTTGAAGTTTTTGTTAAAACCTTCCCTGTAGCTTTCATCTTTGCCACAAATCAAAGGCGATGCGGATGAGGAGGGTGTGCAAGATGCCGATGGCATTTTACGAGACTTCCAGCACAAGTTGATTTGCAGCTATATGGAGCGAGAGCGGAACTTGAAGGCACAATGTTCACATGTTTCTGCACTTTTTAATTGTGATATTGCAATAGTTTTTAGTTTCCCTTGAATTCATTCCTGTCATTCTTGGGCATTTGATTTCCATCCCAGCTTTGAACGATTCCTACCTGTGACAGGTGCGACTGGCAACAGTCATCTATGAGCCCAGTTCTGTGTATGGAACGCGGTGCGGCTTCCAGCAGGTGCTTTTGGTTACTGCACAAGACAAGTCCAACGTCTTTCACAAGACAGCCTTTTGGAAGAGTGCGGTGGTCAACAACGTGAACATGTTGGGGAGAGCGGAGATGATCAAGCTACCCAAAGGAGATGGTAAATTTGGAGGTGATGGACGGTTCACTAGAGTCCAAGAGCTTAAGCAGGAAACATGGCTGAAGTTCTGCACACTTTCTATTTGCTTTCCTTAAAGCAAATGACAAAAACACACCATGAACACATCCAACAGCTGTCAGTTCCCATCATCATACATTGGCTAGATTTCTGGATGCATTTGCAGTAGTTTTGAACGGTGGGTTCAACTAAGCATGCTGGTGGAACCTCCTTCATTGGCAACATCTTGGACGCACTCGTCCCATCGAGAGATTGCCCATTGGTGCTGCTGGACTATTTTGCCTTTGACGCGTGGCCAGCTTGTCATGTGGTCACCCAATGTGCACTAGGACAGTCATGTTCATGTCTTCAAAACACTTGAAGACCTTTCTCGAATGTTTTTAGGTCTAAATGTTTTGGATAAAGACTTTTTTATATAGTTCGAAAATCTCAAAACATGGCCAACTGGCACTCAATACATATGCACATAGACACTGATTGCCAGGCATAGGACTTAGACCTTGCATAGGACTTAGAACATCGATCCACTTTTTGCATTATTGGAACAGCAGGTTGTTGCTAAGGTAGGCCAGTTTTGAACCGCAATGACCACAACACTTCAACATACGGCTAAAATGGGTAGAGCAACATATGAACCCCAAGTCATAAACCAAACAGGCAGTTGCCTTTTGTTGGGAACTATCGATTCTTCAAATTAAATATACAAAAGGATTCAGGCAGTTTTGTTTGTCGTTCACTGTAGATTGAACAGCATAGCCACAAACAACAGTGGAGCTCATTGAGCTCATATGCAAAAAAACACATACAATCTAAGAGGTAGTAACTAGTACAAGTCCTTTGAAAGGGTTTGTAGGTTTTGTGCATAACAAGCTCAACATTCAGGCAGGAAGTGGGCAGTGGGCTCAGTGGCACACAGCGGCCTGGAAACCATGTTCTGCGCTAACCTCATTGCGCAGAAGGTGTTCGCACTTGCAAGAGCAGGAGAGTTGAAGATCCCTGGCTTTCCCAAGTTTGAGGAAGCTATCAGCGAATTGAAAGGCAAAGCCTTCAAACACCAACCTACAAGGTATGCGTGGCTCTGAGCGATGGAACACTCATCATCAAGCAGACAGTTCTGGACATGTGGATTGAGAAGCATGCTACCTTCAGCACAGAGTGCAGCGAACTCTTGAAACACCACAACGATGAATTCAACCCCAAGAACCTCAAACGTGGAATCGAGGACACCAACGAGAACAAGGAACGTCAAGAGTTGCCCAACAAGCAGTTCTGTGCGCAGGGAACTTTGTCCAAAGCCGACTTTGAGAAACAATATCCTGACAGGCTCAGAAGTTGGTTGAAACCTCCTACATATATATTTATTAACACAGCCGAAGCCATTTTAAACAAAGAACTGTCAGTTTATTTCTGATGACTTGTTGTGATAAGACGAGTCGTCGCACATACCTCTATTGTTGATGCTAAATGTTGTTTGGATGTTTGGAGGCTGTCGCTGCAATGTGGCAACTTCAACCTCCAGGATCTGCGGCTGACATTTTTGTGCTTGCTTGAAGATGACCGAAAGCTTCCCCAACACCTCAAGTCCTTGAAGATATTCAATACCGCTCCTATGATTGAAAAGAACTTGTTGGTCCAAAAAGGTTGTTATCTCACCATGTGTTAGGGAGAGGGAGAGTCAGAATATTCAGAGGTTTTTCTTTCTTTCAGGTTCCGACCTTGGAGCAGTTGCTCCATGAGTTTGAGAATCATGGGTGTGTGAACCTGAAGTTGCTGGAGCACACAGTCAAGCGTGGGGACAACAATGCTAGCATGGCAGAATCCAATGCCAAGATATGCTTTGCTTTGGACCCCCCGAAGGAAAGAAAGAAACAAAAGGCAGGACAAACTTTGTCAAGAGCATTACGCTGGGGTACCAAATCTTCAAATCTTTGCCAGGTCAGCAATGGCAATCCTTTGACGTTTGGAGCCAAGATGGACCTGGCCAAGATTCGCACTGCTAACAATGTGGTGATAGCGTGGCGCTTGCGGCTTTTCATCCGCACAAGCCATGTTTCTTCCTTGTCATGTTCAATGTCCTCTTGGCTGAGGTTGCACTTGGAACCCAGCCAGCCCGAGACCTTGGTACCTGTCAGGCCTACATGCTTGCTGGCAGGTGATTTTGATTTGCCTGATGACCATTCAGATTTTGTGGGAAGATTGTGAGGGGTGCAACCAGATTCCATCACCTCTATCACAATGGATGAACCAAACGAGTAGCCATTCTCTGTCCTTCACTCACTGTTGTTTCGTGATTCAGCAACTCTCACACTGTGGTCGATGAGCTCTTCTTGAAAGTGGGCGTGGGCACTGTGTAGCAGTAGTCTTTTAGGGTTTCAACGAGGCGCGCCTTGCCATATCATGTGGCTCCCTTTTGAACAAACCTGGACCTTTGGATGAAACATCAAAGCGACTGTTGTGGTTTGATTGATGCTGTTGGCACTTTGCAGTTGCATGCAGCTGCATTGAATTGCAAGAAGGCAGTTTCGCAGTTTCTTCACGCAGGGCTTTTGATCTTCAGGGCATTCTAAGTTCGAGGGTGGGACGCCATGTCATCCACATCTGACAGCGTCGCGCCTGTGGTGGGAACCACTGGCAATGTCATAGTCTCTCAAAGTTTCAACATGTCTGATTACAAGGATGTGCTTGAACCAAAGAACCCTTCTTCTGCAGCCACCACCTCGACTAACCCATCTTCAAGCATGGGTGGAGGATGTGGAGGCAGCCTGGGTCTGAGGATGGAACCAATTCCTTGCTTCCTTTGTTGTGTTCTCTTGAGGCTCTAACTTGCTGAAGCGCTGTGCCGTGGAAGACTCAGAGAGCCCGCCGTCTTCTGACCAGAAGAAACAGAAAGGCAAAGATGACAAAAAACAGAAAAAAAACTGGGAGAGAGAAAAGCCCAGGTATGAAACCCCTCTCGGCGGGTTGTGACAATGATGATGATGACAAGGACGGTACAGCCAAAGATGGCAAGAAAAAGAAAAAGCATTCTGCCACAAAAGGCAAAACTACCACTAAGGAGAAAAAGACCAAGAGGGAGAGGGCCAAGGGAACTCAAAAGAAAGGCAAACGACATGAAGATCAAGGTCCAACCAGCATTGTAAGTTCTGAGCAGAGTCCAACATACTCAGACACTGTGCAAATGGCTTTGCAAGCCATTGCCCAAGCTGAGAAGGATGCGGTAGCCAGACGTACTGTGGAGTTGTGTGATGAGAAGTGACAGTGACAGTGCTGGCGAGAATGCACTGTTTGGTGACCCTGCTTCTCCGACTGCCTCGCCGGGCAGCGTGTGGGCCAATGCGGAAGATGTCGATCCTGATCAGGACAATCTTCATTCCCTGAAATCAAATAGAAACAAGTTGGAACAATGAGCCCTTTTCTACTTTTTTGGGGGTTGGCAAGTGGTGTCTTTGGGGGCTGGATGCAGGATGCAAGCAGTTTGGAGCACAGGTCTTTGAAGAGTGCTGTGCGCTTCTGCAGATTGGGACTACTCATGATGCCACCAATCAGCTCGCTCCACAGGCAGAACTCATGCTCCGAGCCTTTCGTAAATGTACAGTGCTGCGTCAAATCAATTTCGAGCTGACGGAGCACCATCCGAACGGCCGGACGCGATGTTTGCCGGAATGCTGCTTCATGGAAGCTGGCTTAACCGCACTGACCCTACCTCCAGATTTTAATTGGATGGGGCCGGGTGCCTGCGAGCGGTGTATGCAGCTGCAATTAGTAGATCTCTCACGAACTGAAATCATAGAATCATGGGAGGTACCTTTTGCACACTGCAAACACTTGCAAACATTGAACTCCCTGGAGTACTGAGGATGATTCGACAGGAAGCCTTCTTCAAATGTGCCTCCTTAACAGAGGTGACATTGCTCTATATTGCACGACGAGCTTTTGCGGGGTGCACACAGCTCTGTCGCTTTCAGAGAAATAGCCAAAGTGTGACCTGGCGGGGCACCTACTCTCGAGGAAATGCTTTTCTTCGCTGTGACAACTTAGATATGCCGAATTGGGTTCGATGGTTGCCACGCACTCAAGAAGACGAGGATCAATGGGCAGATGACTCTTTTGCTGCCCTCGATTAAGGGTTGGTGTCGATGTGCTCACGGATGTCTTGCGTCACTGCTTGCGCCCGTGTGCTGGCTAGACTCCAATCATATCCCAATCACATCTCGTGATGTCTTTTTGAAAGCTGCAAGCGCACTTCGGTTTACCAATCATGACAACATAAGCAAAGTAGGCTGCTGACCAACACCCGTGTGCTGGTCCTGTGCGTACCAGCCAATGACACAGTGCTAGCTGCCTTCGTCGACACTGAGTAGTTAGCCAGTCCCAGCCTGCTACCCGTGTAGTGGTTCTGGATGAGTACAGTGTACAGAACTAGGAAAACGGCGTCTCACCCTGTTTCACCTCCTAACTTAGCATCATAGTTCATGGGGCATATGCATGTTTTGGCCGCTCCTGATGGCCGCGGTGGAAAGAGGCTGATAGAAGAAGAAAAGCAACACAAGGTGCAGTAATTGTCCAGGATGACTGCCCACACCTGGAGCATGTCACGCTTTACGCTCCATATCAAGCCCTGTGTGCTTGACTTGCCTGACATGCTCTGATTGATCCTCCCCCTCTGGGGGAGGAAAGGGAGCCACCTCTCCCTTGCCACCTCTTTTGAACCATTTCGGTGACCTTGCACTGTCCTTCATCCTCGGCTTTTTGGAAATACCGAGCTGAGTGACCGTGGTTTTCCTTTGACGGCACCTCCTTGTTTCCGCATTAGTGGCTACCTGCTGGCAAAAAGGCAA
This sequence comes from Porites rus, assembly GCA_964035705.1. Taxonomy (NCBI): domain Eukaryota; kingdom Metazoa; phylum Cnidaria; class Anthozoa; order Scleractinia; family Poritidae; genus Porites; species Porites rus. The sequence continues at coordinate 2,487 of CAXIVM010002799.1, read as the reverse complement.
ATCGTGACATTCCCTCACTAACAATTCGCTTCTATTTGATGCAAATGATAAATGGCTAAGCAGTACTTGCAACAGCGCATGCAACCGTTTGCTCGCTGGGCTCTTATGCCCCTGATTCGATTGCACCTTGCTCCGCTTCATGAAGAACAAGAAGTACTGAGCGTTTTGCGGAATTCATCGCCCCTGCATGCCTTCTTGGCTCTCGGAGCTGCGCTACAGGTTGCACTCATTTTGGGTCTTGTTGTGTTGTTTTTTGGTGGGTGTTGGGTTGCTTTGGTCCTTTCGTGTTGGGTGCAACCTGTCTAGTAGCTCCTTCTTAACTCGACTAAGGTGACTTGTGCATGACCTGCACACACAGCGCCTCCACTCGTGCAAAAAGCCGCAGGTCCACCTGAGAGGCACAGGATAGCGTCTGCAAGCGGCAGCAGGGTGGAGCGACAGCTCCGTTTCCAGGTACTGGGCGAGGTCCTCCAGTGAGGGGAAAAGGCAGTTCACCTGGTGAGATCGGTGTTGGCTTCACGACCGCTCAGTTGGAGCAGCTGGGTGCTGCGATCCAATCTGCCGTTGTCCCGTTGACGGACACTTTGACGAGAGAAGTCACTGCCTTGAGGGCACGAGTGGACTATTTGAATGCCAGGGTGAACACAGAGGTTGCGTCTAGAACTCCAGTGATCAGAGCTGCACCGCAAAGTGTTTCATCTGAAGGGTTGTCTGGAGTATCCATTACAGGTTTTGGTGAGAGACCGGAGTTCCCTCGTTCGAGTTTTCCGTCTTCACCACCGATGTTACGATCACCAGGTTTGTCAGCAGCGGCTGGCGTGAGTGTTCCTCCACCACCACCCGCGCCGATCCACAGAGTTGCCACAGGGACTGCGCCAGAAGTACCCTCAACATCTACTCCAACTCCCGCGGCGGAGCGCGCCGAGAGCAAGTCGGATGAGAAGGACATCTTCAGCAGAGCGGACAAGTGGCTCCCTGCAATGCCCACTCCGGATTTCAAGAAATGGAGTGTGAACAGGCAGGAGGAGATCTTGTGTTTTTCTGAATATGTCTTGCAGTTGCGCTCAGGGGTAGCGTTGGGTAGTGATGTTTTTGCTCTAGAGATCGAGCAGGCACTTCGATGGCCTACGGAGCTGCACACAGCTTCATTGTCCAAAGGTGCGCAAGTGCGATCTGCACGGTTGCTTGCCATTTTGCAACAGGTATTTGCCAGTTATCCGCGAGCGGATATGCTTCTGAGAGCCTACATCGAAGGTGTTGGTGCCGATGGAGTCTACCAGATCCATCGAGGCACGTCAGGCTTTGAAGCCTTGCGGATCCTTGGGAAGGAATTCTCTTTGCGTTCACGGGCGGAGGCTTCTTTCTTCAGAGCTGAGGTGCTCAAGAAATCGTTTCGAGGTGAATCGAACGCAACCGCCGTGAGCGACATCGTTAGGAAACTGGACGTCGAGTTTTCCAGGTACCGCAAGTTGGTTGAAACTTTACCAACTACGCACTCAAGGGACGGCCTTGAGATCCAATCGGCAGACCTTACCCTCATTCTGCTGCGTTCCCTTCCTGCAGGTGCAAGGGACTACGTCATGCTCCACGCTTCGGATGAGAGTTTTCCGTCGCTCAGGGCCGCGGCTTTGCGGTATGAAGGACAACAGAGGTTGTTCATGGAGCTTGGACCAGGTTCTCAGGCACGGCGTGTCCACGAAGTGGCTGTTGATCCCGATGTCTACGAATGGTATGAGTACCAGGACTGGGATGACTGGGAGGAAGATGAGGAACAGTTGCCTGTGAGTGCAGCGATGAAGGGAGGAGACAGGTGCCGACAGTGCGGGAAAGCTGGCCACTTTGCCAAGAATTGCTCGACTGACATGAGCAAGGTGAGGTGTTTCAAGTGCGGAGACAGTGGGCACATCGGTGCGAATTGCAAGAAATCGCCGAGTGCGAAAGGCAAGCCGAGTCCCAAGACCTCCCCGAAGTCCAGGGCGAATCCTAAGAGCAAAGGGAAAGGATCTGGCAAAGGAGGCAAGAAAGGCAAGATGCATGAACTCGCTGAAGGCGAGGTGGCTGATGAGGAGGAAGGTGAGTGGCAGGCTCAGGAGTGGCCCGAAGAATGGGCTGATACGCCTGAAGGATGCGTGATGATGCCCTTGATCTGTTCTTTCCAGGAGACGGACTGGAGCTGGTGGTTGTTGGACAGTGGTGCAGCAGTGTCTGTTTTGTCCGAGAACTTCTGCCAGAGCTACAAGTACAAGGGTGGAAAGACAGGTGTTGGCAGCGTGGAATACTTCGCAGCTGATGGTTCCCCAGCGCGGATGAGTCAGACTGCGGCAGTTACAGTTGCCTTCGAGGTCACCGCAGGAGCAGGAGCATCGAAGGTACAGACCTTCCAACTTGAATGTTGCATTGGGAATGTATCCCACAATATCATTTCGACAGGACAGCTTGTGAAGAAGGGCTGGACAGTGGTTCAGTCTCCCGATGAGATGTACCTCT
>CAXIVM010002797.1:0-10000 GCA_964035705.1 Porites rus | reverse complement strand
AGGAACAAGTGCCTTACTGTAGTAACAAGAAGCTACTAGTAACAAGTGCATCGCTACTAGGAACAAGTGCCTTACTACTAGTAACAAGAAGCTACTAGTAACAAGTGCATCGCTACTAGTAACAAGTGCCTTACTAGTAGCAAGAAGCTACTAGTAACAAGTGCATCGCTACTAGTAACAAGTGCCTTACTAGTAGTAACAAGAAGCTACTATTAACAAGTGCATCGCTACTAGGAACAAGTGCCTTACTAGTAGTAACAAGAAGCTACTAGTAACAAGTGCATCGCTACTAGTAACAAGTGCCTTACTAGTAGTAACAAGAAGCTACAAGTAACAAGTGCATCGCTACAAGAACGATCTTGACACCCCAGGCCTTCAGCCCAGGAAGCGATAAAATGATGGTATGGAACAGGTTGCGGATTCCAGGCCTCACTGATGCATTGCGACGCCTCTGGGGTTCTGTGCTGATTTTCAACGTTTGAGGGTTCATCATGGTTCATCTTGTCTACTGCGAGGATGGCTTGGAGGCCATCGCTAGTAGGTTGGAGGCCATTTCCATTAGGTTCCTTAAAGTATTTTTGTGTCCATGCTCCTGGCACGGCTGTCAAAGATCGCAGCGGTCGCAATACGCGAGCCTCGTGTGGCGTCATGCCCATGCTGCATGCTCAAGCCCATGTGTGGAAAACTGGAAAACTGCAACTGCTATGAAAAACAAAAAAGAACGCGAGGCAGCTTGCCACTGCCCGCAGATGTACGACCAGCCGCGTCAACCGGTCAGTTTGAAGCGCAGTACCCAGTCTTTTACAACCGTAAGTAAGGTTTGACATGCAGCACAGCAATTCAACCGCTCACTTCAGCCACAGGCACGCAGGACTCCCAACCAAAACAAGTCTTGATTCGTAGCAACTTGCAAATTTTATTGAAAACGCTGTCCGTGTTTTATGGAATGTTAAAAAGAAAAAACTATTGAATTGGCAAGGACGCTACTAGGGGCTCCTGGCCGTACTACTAGGAACAAGAGGATGCTACTAGTATTAAATGTAGTTTATTATTATCTTTTTTGTCGAATTTTCGGACCTTCCGTGAGAACGGGTCTCCACCTGCAGTTGGCGTCCACTTCCTGGTCTGTATGGCCCCTGTTGTGTCGGAGCACTTGATGATGCCCGTCGTGATTGCTCTTCTTCCTCCCTCTTCCCTCTTCCTTCTCTTTTCATTTTCTCTTTGGAATCCTCTCCTGTAACTTTCAAGGCATTGGCTTGACGTTCCAGCCATCCGGCTGTAGCCACCCTTCGGGTGAGCGAGAACCATGTGACCTTAGGTCCTGTCGCGTGGCCATTCTGTGACATCTTCCAAGGGCAGCGCTGCTCTCCTTCAGCTCCCTTTCCAGCTTTTGTTGCTCTTGTCGAATTCCTCGTTCTCCTTGGGCAAGTTCCTTGGCTGTGGCTCGCCTTCGCCTCATCGGCAGGCCTTGCTCTTTGGGTCAGTTTTTAGAAAGGACTTTTCTGAAGGCTGGTCTGCCCTACTTACCAGCGATGGCCTCCAACCCATCCCACGCGATTTCGCCCTCCACTATGCGTCGCAGATAGCGCGGTCGAATCCTTTCCTGCCTATGCGATTTGATCAGAAAAAGGCAGCTGTACCAAGTACATACTAGGAATAAGAAGCTACTAGGGGCTCCTGGCCGTACTACTAGGAACAAGGACGCTACAAGGGTCGCCTTCTGGGCCGTCTCGGCCCCTTAAGGTGCAGACCACCTCGGTGATTGGCTCAGCCGAAACGGGATCAAAAATGGGCGCGGACCGCATACATGCAGGAGGACTTGAAACGAAGTGAAGGAGCCTTCAGAGGAGACGCTGTCACTTGGAAGACTCACGGGTGGTTCCAAAACAGATTTGACGGGAACTTCGATTAAGTCGAAAGTGCAGTTGCAGTGGCGGTGGTCGTAAAAGTCGTCATCAGTTTCGATGAGAAAGCTCTAGGTTGCGATGCGTTGCAAACAGGGAATGCGCATGGATGAATGCACGCAGAAACTATACATATCAGCGCCAGCCCTGACGTATGAATTTTGTTCAACATGAGATCAACTGCTTGCAACATGTACTCAAAGGCCACCAAGTGCGTCTGTCACCCAAAGACAACTATAGACCTTAGAATGGGCGGGGAATGCAGTGGACAACCTTACTCAGCAAACAAAACAGGAAAGGAGGCAATCTGAGGCAATGAAAAAAATCCGTGTGCAAATGAAAATGAGGAAGCTCCGTTTACAAATGAACAAACTTAATCAGACTGAGCATGTCATTTCCTGGCGCCTGCCACAAAATTGCTTGAAAAGTGTGCAGCACAAAATTACATCAAAAAGTGCTTGTCACCAAAAATTTGTAGTGACGGGTAGGCAAAAAAAAGTCATCAAACGGGTCGGGAAGAACGGGATTAGTCGGAAAGAGAAACAGCCGACTGGCCTTGAGAAGATGTCGTAATATGAAGTGTAAGAGTAATATAGAGTAATAGTATATTGCATACTGGTGATTTCTTATCGTAGTGGTAAGAAAAGCAACAGTTGTCGTCGTCGCAAAGCGGCAGAAGCAAAAGTAGAAAGAAAGAGAAGCGTCGTCGGTTGCCGTCGTAGGATGCTCTATCTGCAGTGTTCTGTCAACAGACCAAACGCCCAAGTGTGAGCGGAAGTGCAAAGAGTTACAGGCTCTTGATGTAGGACAGCGTCAGCTCTGGCATTGCGATTCCGATCGCGTGCAATGCTGAGTTCTCAACGGGCTTCAAAAAGGAAAGCGCTTCAAATTGCATTGCATCCAGAAGACCCACGACCTAAGAAGTTGAGATTGCAACATGGTTCAACAGCACTCTTGTAAGGAAAACAAGCGTCTGAGCACTCAGCAACAACCAAAAAGTCAATCCAATTCCATGGGTCACGAATGTAGGCCGATGGGTGGCCAACAAAGCCATAGGCCACAATCTGAGAGCGAGGCAAAGTTGCAGGAATTACTAGAAGTGTATCTAATGGCCTCCTACCTATAAGCGATGGCCTCCACCTGAGGCATTGCTAGAAGTGTACCACTTCAAAGTTTGTCCTGCCTTTATCGCACACTCGAGGGCGAAGAACAGCGTAAATACCTCAGGTCTGACGTGATCACACACGAACTTCCGGGCAGCAAAAGCATGGCGAAAGCATTGCATATGGGACGTATATGGGTCGTAAATGGGTCGTATGGGACCATGTGTAAATCCTCACCATTGGTCCATTTCGTGGTGATAAATGGTTAAGGGCACAAAGGTCTGAGTATGTGCACGGGGCTGCTGCTTGCATCTTCGTGTTCAAACGTGATTGCTTTTGTCTACGAGGTGACTTGCATTCGTTTGGTGACAGCAGACTGGAACTGTTTGCCTGATGGAACATGATAACCCATTTTGTGCTCGCCTTGTAAGAAATTTGGAGGTGTCTGTTCCATTGTGTTTCATTGGCCAACCAGTCTGCGACAATCAGGCAGAATTTTTCAGTGTGGATGCACTGGTGGGCTTGCTGGGTTAAAACTGCGCTAGAAGAGGATCATTTCCAGACTAACACTAGTCCACTTCAATATGAGCCCGCACATGCAGATCGCATACTTTTGTGAGCCTGCATGTGCCACAGAAGATGCAAAGTCCAAATAGAGTCCTTTCAGTGGGCATCTCATTATCTTGCGGGACCCGCGCACAACTTTCCATAAGCCACGATCTAGCTCAAAGATCTCAAAGTATTTCCAAGCCTGCTTGGAGCTTACTGCGAGGTGTTAATGCGAGGCTGCGTGGCCTATACCCGCGAAGTCGAGTTCGCCGTGGGCTCTTCGGCGCTCTGCAAGGCACGAGCCATCTTCATTTTGTGCAAGAGTTCAAGAGACCATAAGAGACCTAGTTTTTGCTCCAAATCTTCACAAACTTCCTAAAAAATCTTCAGTTGTTTGTTTTGTAAAGGGAAACTTCTCGTTTTTTTTCTTCCGACCGTGCGGCCGCAAGTTCTCCGACGGAAGTTCTACAGTTTCATGCACCAGCGAATTCCATACATGAACAAGAATTTGAGATGCAAATCGTAACAGAATGTCTTCTTCCCAAAATCACCCAAGAACTCTGACATTTCTGTTCAATTGGAAATTCCGGGAAGAGTGGCCCATTCCGATTGCACCCTACGTGAACCTGTGTGTGTGTGTGTTCACCATTCTTTCAAGCAAAAGCACATCCAATGGTTTCTGGTCAAAACAAAAAACAATTATTTTAAAAGAATCAACGATTGTGTTCTCTTTATTCCTTGAACATGTCCATGTTTTTTCTGTCTTTCTGTCTTTGAAATTTTTGGTGATTGGTGAAGGAGTCTCGCTGCAAATGGAGACAAAAGTCTGATCTCTTTGGGACTGGGACACTTGGGGGCTTCTGATACAATAATTAGTCCACCTTGGGCGTTGTTTTTGATGACGAAACCATTTGAGGTCTGCGACCGCTACAAAGGTGGAGCTGTGTGAAACCAAAAATGACACGGAGGTACCACGCAAAGATTGGTTCGTCTTTCTCTTTCACCATATCTAAGTCGGCGGACCCAAACATTTGTGAACACAGGCAGAAATAGGTCCGGAGTCGTCAAAAAACCCTGTTTGAATGAAAATCCATTTCAGTTATATAGTCTGTACTGTTCGCTGCCTTCCTGGCCTTGCTCTGGTTACCACAAAAATAATCCATGAAGGTGAACCCCTTTCACTTCTTTACACTTGCCCATGTGGACACTGCAGGACAAGCTACTATCTCAGTTTCCCTCATCAGCACATTGCCCCAGTAGTCATCCTGGCGGTAAGGACGTGAGTTAACACAAGAGTGCATGCCAGTAAGTTGGAGGCCATCGCTCTTAGTTTGGAGGTCATCGCTTCTAGGCTGGAGGCCATCGCTAGTATGTTAACCTACTAGTGATGGCCTCCACTCTAATAGCATGCACTGTAGACATTGGACGTCCTGGTCATAGTAGAAATTCTGCACTGCAAGTGCAAAGCTATTCGCAACCTCAGGAGGTCTCATAACCCAAACAGGGCATCAACATTGATCAATGGAACTTTAAGGTTCAAACGATGAGGAAGAGAACTGTGCTTTCGAAAAGCCAGGACGATGTGATTTTGATGGCTGCGCCTCAGCTGCTGACACAAAATCAAAACTCAAACATGAAAGTGGGTGCCTCTTTGCTTCAGTGCAAACTGCACCAACTTGGGATGCATTCGATTTCACTCACACTGCGTCTGCAGGCAACATACAGCATCCAGCTCACAATGTGAGAACCCACCGTAAACCACAGCCCAGATCCTGCCCACATGTTTCACTTGGACTATAACAGCCCCTCTGTTCAAATCCCTAACCGACCAACGAGCTCAAAGAAACAACATGCTCAACCACATAATGTTGGCACTGACTGCTCCAAGATGTTGCAACCGCGGCCTATTCTACCAAGCACCTCCAAAGTAGTGCATATCATCAGCTATGAAAATAGCGATGTCCTTCAACCTTCTAGAGATGGCCTCCAACCTAAGAGCGGCCTCCAACCTAGTAGAGAAAAGCGGGCTAGAAAACTAAAACAGAACTATACGCATTTTCTGACTCCTGACCGGAAGCGGAAGGCTTCTTAGGCTTCTGGTGACGAATGCACCAATCCCTGGTGATGAAACCCAAAGACTTGTTCTCAAAAGTGGTGCCCACGGAGGTCTGCAAGCAAAGTTGCAGAAAACAGAAAAGGAACCGTGAACAAAACATGAAGCATTCATGTAATTTCAGAAAAAATGAAAAATAACTTTGCTCATGCTACAAACTTGTCTTGCTCCTGAATCTCCTGGTGAGCATCACTTTATGATGGATGGACAAGTTTGCCGGTGGATTGGTGCAGGTCTGAGCATTTCCGCTTCGCTGAATGATGCGTCAAATGCAAATCTCCAGCACACTCTGCAAATCGCTACATTTCGGACTCGGAACAAATCTTTTTGTGTTCAGAAACAGCATGCAAAAAGGCCTAGAGATGCCTAGAGTCTACCAGAATGGTTTGACGTCAGTGATCCGCGGTCCCGACTGTGCCTTCGCCTTCTTGGTAACTTTGCGATTGAACCAAGGCCCTGACAGAGTTACAGTGTTGAAGCGCAGCTGACAGTGTAGTAGACAACACATTGATACTTCTTGTACAGTGATGGCAGTGCCAATCTATTCGAGTCCCGCCGTCCACCATGTGAGCATTCAGGCTGATGCATCCCTGCCACGGTGCTGCGGCACTACATGGTGCTACGGTGCATCGCTGTTATCCTCGAAACCAAGAGCCTCGAAGGCCAATCGGGCCAACGCATGCTCCACGGATGTCCACAGATTGTCACCTCAAAGCGTTACTTTTGCAACACTCAGTCTACGAACGCTACTGACACTACTTCCTTCAGATGCATGACTCTATGTGTTTGCCAAGCTGCGAAAGACCTGTAACTGCAGGATCTCTTTCCTGATCAAAACTAATATATTCGTCATTTCGCCAAAGACATGGAATCGATGAGAACGTCTGAGCTGCCAGCTTCACTGTCAGCGCTTCTTCCATTTCCATTCGCAGCTCTTCTAGCAGGACAGCCCTGTTCAAAACAAAGCACCGTTGAAGGATGTTAAGGACGCCGACCCTCCATGCACATTCCAAAATCAGAAAGAAAAAAGAGTGAACACTGAAGGTTTACAGAAAAAGAACCGGGACAAAGTCAGCGTCTTAGCGCCGCGATCAGACACGAACATGCTACCCGAGGCTACACGGATGTGTTACGAATGGAAAAACACCGTGAATCCTTCGATTCTTAGGAAAGACCGTGAAGAGCAGCAGAGCAGCGCGAGAAGCAGCTTCAGCAGCTGCCCGTGTGCACCGATGAAGCCGATGGCAACTCCATCGTGTTTGCAAAGATCGACATGTTTGCTGCAAGGACGCGTCATCCCAGTAGCTTCTAGCTACCAGTACCAAGTGCATTGCTACTAGTAACAAGAAGCTGTTAGTAGCGATGTTCCTTGGATGCCAAGCGTCAACACGGACATCCCCCACTAGAAAAAGGATGGATGTGGATCTCTCCGGCAGCCGACGTTTTATCTTGCAGGTGTTGGTTGGACCGAAACGATTCCCAAGGAAGCTTTGGTCGTTACTGGCCTCCAGCCCAATACGAATGGCCTCCAACCTAATGGCGATGGCCTCCAACCTAATAGGAATGGCCTCCACCCTAGTAGCGATGGCCTCCACCCTAGTAGCGATGGCCTCCAACCTAATAGCGATGGCCTCCACCCTAGTAGCGATGGCCTCCAACCTGATAGCGATGGCCTCCACCCTAGTAGCGATGGCCTCCACCCTAGTAGCGATGGCCTCCACCCTAGTAGCGATGGCCTCTAACCCAGTAGCGATGGCCTCTAGCCTTGTAGTGATGGCCTCCACCCTAGTAGCGATGGCCTCCACCCAAGTAGCGATGGCCTCCAACCTAATAGCCATGGCCTCCACCCTAGTAGCGATGCCTCCACCCTAGTAGCGATGGCCTCCACCCTAGTAACGATGGCCTCTAACCTAGTAGCGATGGCCTCTAACCTAGTAGCGATGGCCTCTAACCTAGTAGCGATGGCCTCTAACCTAGTAGCGATGGCCTCTAACCTAGTAGCGATGGCCTCTAACCTAGTAGCGATGGCCTCTAGCCTTGTAGTGATGGCCTCCACCCTAGTAGCGATGGCCTCCACCCTAGTAGCGATGGCCTCCAACCTAATAGCCATGGCCTCCACCCTAGTAGCGATGGCCTCCACCCTAGTAGCGATGGCCTCCACCCTAGTAACGATGGCCTCTAACCTAGTAGCGATGGCCTCTAACCTAGTAGCGATGGCCTCTAGTAGCGATGGCCTCTAACCTAGTAGCGATGGCCTCTAACCTAGTAGCGATGGCCTCTAACCTAGTAGCGATGGCCTCTAGCCTTGTAGTGATGGCCTCCACCCTAGTAGCGATGGCCTCCACCCTAGTAGCGATGGCCTCCAACCTAATAGCGATGGCCTCCACCCTAGTAGCGATGGCCTCCACCCTAGTAGCGATGGCCTCCACCCTAGTAGCGATGGCCTCCACCCTAGTAACGATGGCCTCTAACCTAGTAGCGATGGCCTCCAACCTAGTAGCGATGGCCTCCACCCCAATAGCGTTTAAAAATCCACAAACAACAGAATCCCTAAATGTTGCGTGCACACGGAACACTGCGCGCGCACAGCTTCGATAAGTTGCCCACATCTCCGGCGCTGCACTGAGGGTTTTGGAGCTGATCTCGGGCACGATGCTTTTCCTCAGGAAAAGCAAGAATAGAAAAGCCCTGCAAGTAGGGAAGAAACTAAAAGTAAGTAAGCAAAGATTCAAAGAAATACTTACTACTTTTAGTCTTGAGCCTTCCATTCTTGCACTTGCCTACGTACGAGACCAAAATATGCGTCTTCAAGTCGTCTCATTTGAGCTCAAGACTCTTGGCTCAGCCCACTGGTGGATTCCATCAGCTTGTTGAAACCTTTTCAGAAGGATATGTAGAAAAGGTATAACAAAATAAGGCAAAAAAAACGACCTTATTCCGTCCTCTGTGTCCAGAAATACTTCGATGTTTTTCTTGTTTTTTTTTTAAATATGTTCTTGATAAACACATTCTTGGAGGCCATCGCTAATTATTAACATCGCTCTTAGTGTTCTCTTATTTAAAAAAAAAGCGGTTTTGACCGGGCAGATACGTTCCGCCTTCGTCCTCTGATTCAAGTTCTGCACCTGAAAGCGCGTTCTCCGCAGGTAATGCCGTAACGAAGAACATGCGGAACAACGGCCCTTCTGCTGATGCGAGAACATCTAATTCACTTGTGTTGAGTTTGTTTTCGATCTCGTTGCTGTCTTTGTCAGAAAATATCTTCGACAGGATTGAGTTCAGGGCAATCACCTGCAGCCTTGATATCGTGTCATCTCTAAACTGTACGGTTGTATGCTGTGGATTCTCTCTTGGAACACCAAAAGCGAACATTGAAAAGACCATTGAGCACAAGAATACTCAAAGAGATCGCTGCAAGAGAATGTGGTGAGCTTCTTTATATGCAAGCGGCTACCAAGACTAAGCAAGTTCAAGGCTTAAGATCAGAGCTTCGCTGAACTTGGTACCCACAATGGCAAAGGGCATGGCTATGATTAACACCTCAGTTGGAAATTGACCATGTGCATCGCAGACTTGACTAGAGGAAAAGCAAAAATTTAATTAGATTCTAATTAAATTCTATAGCAAACATTGTTACTACTAGTAAGGCACTTGTTACTAGAAGCGATGCACTTGTTCCTAGTAGCGTCCCTGTTACTACTAGTAAGGCACTTGTTACTAGAAGCGATGCACTTGTTCCTAGTAGCGTCCTTGTTACTACTAGTAAGGCACTTGTTACTAGAAGCGATGCACTTGTTCCTAGTAGCGTCCTTGTTACTACTAGTAAGGCGCTTGTTACTAGAAGCGATGCACTTGTTCCTAGTAGCGTCCTTGTTACTACTAGTAAGGCACTTGTTACTAGAAGCGATGCACTTGTTCCTAGTAGCGTCCTTGTTACTACTAGTAAGGCACTTGTTACTAGAAGCGATGCACTTGTTCCTAGTAGCGTCCTTGTTACTACTAGTAAGGCACTTGTTACTAGAAGCGATGCACTTGTTCCTAGTAGCGTCCTTGTTACTACTAGTAAGGCACTTGTTACTAGAAGCGATGCACTTGTTCCTAGTAGCGTCCTTGTTACTACTAGTAAGGCACTTGTTACTAGAAGCGATGCACTTGTTCCTAGTAGCGTCCTTGTTACTACTAGTAAGGCACTTGTTACTAGAAGCGATGCACTTGTTCCTAGTAGCGTCCTTGTTACTACTAGTAAGGCACTTGTTACTAGAAGCGATGCACTTGTTCCTAGTAGCGTCCTTGTTACTACTAGTAAGGCACTTGTTACTAGAAGCGATGCA